>JAIFKG010004334.1:0-13453 GCA_020351975.1 Phyllosticta ampelicida
TATCAACACCCACCCCCGCCAGTCGACCGCTTCGCGCACTTGAGCCAGCCAGCATCTATTTGCTCATCCAGCCACCATGTCCGGAATTCTCATCTTCTTCCTCGTCGCCATCTTCGCCATCGGCGCCATCTTTGCCGGCTACACCGTGTGGGTACGCCTACGAGCCAAGCGCCTGGGTCTGCCCGTCCCGTCTCTGAATCCCTTTGCGCGCGAGTCGCGCTCCAGCGTCGCGGCGTCGGCGCTGCCAGCTCCCGCCCCGGGTGGCATTGTTGGCTGGGTCAACGATAAGATGGCGGCTCTCAAGAACCGGCGCAACAATCGCGGGGGCGCCGGTCGCGACCGCTATGCCGCCGGAGCGTACGAAGAAGCAGGCGTTGGAGGGGGCGGGACGGCACCTGGTGGTGGCAGTGGTGGATTTGACGGACGTGGCGCAGCGCGAGGCGGGACTCGAGGTCTCGACCCGGACGAAGCCTGGGACACTCGTGTGGGCAACGAGGCATACTATGAAGAGCAAGAACTGGGGCTGCAAGAGCCGACGGCGTACAGTGGCGCGGGCTACAGTGTTGCGGGATACGGTAGCAACGCGTTCGCGGCGCAGAGCCGGCTCGACCTGGGAGACAGCGGGTATAGCGGAGGTGTCGAACGCGGTCGTAGCAGGTCGCGGGAGCTCGATGACCGGTACGGGGAGGAGCTGGCGAAGATCACGACGGCGGGCAGTGACCCTTTCGGCGACACGGCGGAACGGAGCGACATGGGCTTGCGCGGCGTGAGTCCGCGACCAATCGACACGAATGTGGCCAGGAATCAGCAGCAGCCGAGCTCGCATGACAGCCCTGGTGAGCGCAGGAGCATGTTCCGAGAAGACGTCTAAGGTTGGGGTTGCACGCCGTAGAAGCCGTTCTAACAAGCAAGCGAGCGAGCGAGTCGCTTACTCGAGCGAGCGGAATGGACGGAAAGTCGCGGATGCCAGAAGTTTTAAGATGCCAGAAGTTATTTCCTTTTCGGTCAGCCAGCCAAAGGCATGGAGTTTGGCGGTAATGGTCGGAACGCGTTGTTCTATGTCCTGGTACTGCTGCAGCGAAAGCAGCAGCTGGTAAAATACTGTTCAGTTTATACCTCTCGTGGTTGTATCTGATTTAGTTTTTCGCATAGATAGACAGACCTGGGCAGTCTTGAGTTGGTCAACTGTCAGTCTCAAAATTCGATTGCGAATTTGATAGCTCTGATACAAGCGCGACCCACCCGTTGGCGTCAATCTTCATGCCTCAAACCATGTCATGGATATGCGCTGTTTTGCAGTGGTTGGAATGACTGGAGTGGTTTCGAACATAGCTGATCTCCATGAGGCTTGCTCTATCTCTACGACGCTCGAACACTCCTCATCTACGCCTTTTTCTACTATAGCATATGATATCTTTCCAAGGCCCTCAACTAGACCAGATCTACCTCCGACAAATCCAAATCCAACAAAGCAAATTGATTCCCATCCATCGGCACAGGGGGAGCGCGAACACGCGACGGCGCCCTGTCAGCGTCGTCCTCCTTCTCGAGGTCCCTCTTTCGACTCTTACCCCTTTTAGTCTTCTTCTTGACGTCTGCATCCTCGGCCAAGTTGGGCACGCTGCGGATGGCGTTGATCACCGCCAACTTGCTGATCGGGGTGCCGGCCGTGGCAGGGGCCCCGACCTCGCCCGTGTTGATCTCGTCAAAGAGCATCGATGCAGACGGCATGTCCCTCAAGAGGGCTGCAACTTCCAATATTGCGTCTTCGATCGCCGGGTTTAGAAGCGATTGGGCCTTTGGATGGGCTTCCATTGCTGATGTTATGACTTCAAGAACCTGGCGTAGCATGCGGAGCGAGTACAGCACGCCTTGCACCTGAGCAGCGCGATGGACCGTGTCCCACGACATGGGGGGACCAGCAAACCCAACCTTCGGCAGTCGTATCATCAGACGCAGCACTTGAGTATGAGTAGGCAACTGCTGCTGTTCGCCAGCTGTGGCCAGCTCGTTGCAAAAGTAAGCCACAGCAAAGAGCTGCCAGAAGAGTGTGGGGGACGCGGCAAACGCATCCTCATCTCCAACGGTGTTTCTCAGAGCCACTATGTTGGACTTCAGCTCACGCAGGCCCCGAGACAGCTCGGATCCGCCGGCGTAGAAGCTTGTGACGTCCCCCGCAATGCGATTTCCTCGTCGAGCGAACTCATACAGGCATGAGTGAGGGGGAAAGAAGCATCCGAGAGTCATGTAGGAGAGCCGGCGCAAGGGAGCCGAGATACGCCAGGCCGATACACGGGCAGGGTCTTCGATGAGAAATGGGAGGTACATGAGGTATTCCCTTTGGCTGGGATTGGAAGTGGTTGAAGCAGTAGTCAGGGGATGTCCGACTTGGTTGATGAGCTCAGATATGCGGGGGTCGAGTTTGCGGAGATGCGTAGTCAAAGTGGCGAGAGCCTTGCTCTGGTCGGCTGCTGCAGGCTGTTGGACTGCCCCCAGCGGCGCTTTGAGGGAAGGAGACAGCGGCTCGAACTCTTTCAGGAACTCGCTGTACAATTCGTTGGACTCATCCAGCTCTTTGGCAAACCGGACACATTGCTGCAGTGAGCGGTGTGGATCTTGCTGTAATGCAAATCCAAACGGCTGCAAAGAACGAAGTCCAAGCGATTTTGCAATCTCAGACGGACAGTACGCGTAGCCTTTGAGGCAAGTGCGGCCGGGCAACGTTGAGACGCTGATGTCAGGGAAGCGTATGACAGAACCAGATGCACCGAGATCATGGATCAGGAGGTCAGAGTCGTTTGATAAGACCCAACAATTTGTGGATTTGGAGAGTGAGCGGACGATATCGGCGCAAAAGACGTCAGCTTCGGCGGGGACCACCATAGCGTGCTCACCGAAGCAACTATCATTGAGATAGTCGATGACTGCTGGCACAAGAAATGGGGTCGCCGGTAGTCCTCTGAGCCTTTCCGGAATCGAGCGGTGTTGTCCAAAGTCGACCTCATTGGCAACGAACCTGCTGACCAGGAGTGGCCGTGGATTCGCTGCCCTGAATGCGGTGAGTTGGTTTGTGTAGGACTGCAGACGACTGAGGCGAACCTCCCTTTTCGTTTCAGGCAACACACCATCGAAAAGGATTGCTGCTCTTCAACTCCGTCAATCAGGTTGAGGTACATACTGTTTCGGATGCCATGTTCCACACCACTTACATGGACAGTCCGTGTGCCTCCAGCACCGCCAAAAATTCTTCAGCAACCGCACCGACCTCCGCGTAGGACGGTATTGCCTCGAACACGTTGCTTGCACGAGCCCGTGCCGCAAATGCCCTCTCATATGCAAAGTAAGCAAGTCCTGGGCCGTCTATCACGACGCATCGTTTCGTGTCTTGTGGCGGCTTGAGCCGTCCCCCGGTTGGTGCATGTTCAGCAGGAGCAGTACCAAGCTCAACAGTCGAGCCATATTTTTGCAGTGTAATCAGGAGGCGCTGAATACCCATGTCAATGATGTGGTGTTGAGGATGAAACGGAGCGGTCACGTCGGTGGCAAAACTTAAGCGGCGCCCCTAGGCCGAATTGGGAAGTCGACGATAGTGGTGATCCACTCATTTCTTGTGGCAGTGAATTTAGTCCTATTCGAAAACGTCTCAACTTTTGCTCTGCGACCTTTCCACTTACTCCAATAAAGTAAATTACTCTCGGCGAAAGAGACGGAGATGGAACACCTAAAATATGAGAGTCAACCATTTTCAAAAACGTAAATGACGTCCTCGAGTCTTGTTGGTGCCGCGTCTCTTTTCATCGAGTCTTTTACTCGATATTCCCCCAGCTTGAGCACTCTTGGAGTCGCTGGTTTTGATGTAATGACGCGATAACGGTTAGGAAAGGGGGACTGCTCCTTCCTTAAACGCGTATCACGTCTTCCCGACATGGCAGTAGAGTGTTCAATTCAAGTTTTGCTTCTCCTCCGCTCAACCTCTTCTCTCCCTTTATTTTCTCCATCATTTACTCACCACCTTCGTCAATCAAGTAGCATGTCATACAATGTGATATATTCACCAAGGAGCGACATGACAGCTTGGCCTATGTCCAACAGGCCTGCCAGTCTGACGATCCCTGCCATCAATTGGAATGAGTTTCGAAAACGGTGGTCTGTGATCGACGGAAAAGACCTCACTTTTGTGTGATCCCATCAGCACTCTAGGACAGTCTTCCTCATCATTCCAGCCAGCTGTGTCCTCCTTGTTCGACGCGAGTTGCAGAGATGTTGATTAGGCGAGAAAGATGACTAGAGCAGAATAAGTCCAACCAAACGCGTGGCAATAATGACTGATACGATGTGCCAGTAGAGGGTCATGACAATAACTGCGTCGAGGGAATGAGACGGGTACTGCTTCACATGTACACGCGGCAGTGCAGCCTAACGCGTCAGAAAACAGCGCGTTTTCTCGACTCTGGAGACTTGCGCCTTCGACAAAAGGCGAGAGTGGAAGGCTGCAGCGTACGAGGGCTGCTCGCTCGAGGCGGGAAGAAAAATGATGTAGCCCTTCGCATTGCAAGCTTCAAACCAACACGTACTGATTCTGGCAATTCGATGCGCGATTCTGCGACCAGTTTCATGTGCGTCATCGCGGAAACAAAACACAGAGTGATGTGGGCTCCAAAGTGGCAAACTTATGTATTGATCGCCTCATTGTATTTCTCAATTCTGAACGCACCGCTTGGCTGCTCTTTGAAAGGAGGCTTCGATTTGGTCTCCGCCTCCAGTAGAAGTGCTCACAAGGTGTCGCCGCCTCACACAACCCATGTAAGGTCATGGAAAAGACATGTTTGCTCTGCTCCCCAATGGCCACGACGCCGGTGCTCAAATAAGCTATCTCCGCTTCTTTCAGACGGATTTGGTCAGAGACTGCTTTTCGTTTGTTTCGCCAATTTTCCAAGAGCTCTTTTCGTGAAGGCGATCCTGGCCACGCTGACTCTAGGCTCCAGCTCCTGAGGCACTGTCAAGTACCATGTCGAATAATCATCAGGTCCTGTCACCTTAATCAAACTACCCCTCGTCTGTCTTACGTTGGTTGTTGTTGTTTCCACATTTTGGTTTTGGCAGTGGTTCGAATCAAAGGTATCGTGTCTAGCGGGCTGATATTCTGAATTAATATAAAGCCTTGTTGGACAGTCCTTCTGAGACCCAGACCCCAGGCTGCCAGTCTTCGCATCGAATCACTCCTTCAAGATCTCAATAGCGGTCGTTCAGGCTTGCTCTTCCGATCCTCAACTTCAGTCAGAGCCTTACTTTCATTTGACGAACCTCGAACAACTCGAAATGAGATTCTCTCACACTCTGATCGCACTGGCCTCCGCGGCTCTGGTAGCTGCACATCCAGTCGTAATCTTGGAGAATCCTAATGGTATATTAAAATTTCCTTTCTCGTCAAGTCGTGTCAATTAACAATCTACACAGTGGCTATTCGTTCGACTACTGTATCTGATGGCGGTCATCATGTAGCTCAAAGCAAGAAGATCCTGGACAAGAGAGCCATCGGTGACGATGATGATGGCGACGACGATGATGGTACGGACACCGCCAGTCCCACCACCAAAGGGGCTCAAGGCGGCGATCCGAGCCAAACCACGGGCACTGGACAAGGACAGCAGATCGAAAACGGACAGCAGGGCACAGACGTTGGAAGTCAGGGACAGGACGGCACCGCCGACGGCCGCAGGGGCGGCAATGATGGCAAGGGCACTGGACAGAACGGCAACGGAGAGCAAGGTGCCGGTGTCCAGGGTGGAGACGCAGGCCAAGCAGGAAATGGGCAATTGGGAGATGAACAGAACGGAGAGGGACAGACTGGACAGGGCCAAACTGGACAGGGCCAAACTGGACAGGGCCAAACCGGACAGGGCCAAACTGGACAGGGCCAAACTGGACAAGACCAAACGGGACAGGGACAAAATGGCGATGCTGGAGATGGGACTGGAATCCAGGGGGCCAGTGGACAAGGGGAGGCTGGTCAAGGACAAGATGGAAATGGACGCCAAGGGGGGAAAAAGCCAGGACAGAACGGACAAGGAGAAAATGGACAAAAGGGAAACGGGCAAGGACAAAGACAAGGACAAAATGGACGCCAGGGCGGACAAGGTTCAGGTGACAGGCCGGCTCCCCCTCAACCTACTCCAGGCCGCGAACCTCGTCCTAATGGCCAGCAAGGTCAAGCAGGAAACCGGGGTCAAGGTGGACAACAGAACGGCAACCAAGGTCAAAACGGTCAAGCTGGCAAGCCCGCTCCAACTCCTGGTGCCGCTGCTAGCGCTGCTGGTCAACAGAACGAGGATCGAGGTCAGCAGAACGGCCGAGGTGCGAAGGGCGGTGACAACGAAGCCGCTGGTGCTACCGCTCAGGGTGGACAGGATACGATCCAGGGACAGAGCGGTAGAGCAGGAAATAACGGAGACGCTGCCAGAAGACAAGGAAACCAGGGAGCAGATGCTCAGGGAACGAGAGGTCGAGTCAACAGCACCGCAGCAGCGGGCCTCAACGCTACCGGGCTTGCGCGTTTGAATAACACAGCGGCAACCAAGAAGCAAGGCCAGGAGCCAAAGGCTGATATTGTCCGACGGAGCTTCAACCTTTGGGAGGTATCGGCTGCGATGTGAAGTCCTCGCTGGTCGTTTGCTTTGGTTTCGAGGTTTCTGATTAGAAGCTGGATGCGATCGCACTGGGAGCCGGCTCCCCGTTGTTGAACACCATTTCTTGAGTTCGTAATTTGCGGAGCTCATTCGAATTGGAATAAAAATTTCCCTTTTCCTCATTTGTTGCTCAGAAACATCGCTGGACTCAGTCTCGTAATGGATAGTGCCAGCGCCCATTCTCCATCAGCCACACCTCTGGATGCTGTGACGAAATGCATGAAAACGTCTTGCCGGGTCTTTGATGATGAAATGGCAGTCAAGTTTGCTTGAGTCGACTAGTTGTGAGACTAGATATTCATGCGGCGCATGCAGTGAGTCAGAACAGGCAAAGCTTGCTTATGCCTTATTAAGGTCGAACGTAGAGGCGTGTTTATGCGCAGGTTCGGCGATCAATGTGGCGTTTGATCCTTCGAGATTTGAAGCAAGGAGTGCGGGATCGTAAGACACGGCTTGAGCATACGGGCGTCCCGCAAGTAAGAGGGTCGCGTGGTTGTAAAGTTGACGTGCTGGGTCAAGCTAGTAGTGACCACCGCATCGGCTAGCAAGCGAGTCATGTTCCCAGCAACGGCTAGGACCGTCCAACGTCACTTCGTTTTCTCTTGACTACCAGTGCTTGCGACACCATGTCAGAAGAGATGAAGGTGAACCCAGTGCGGGCAAAGGAGCTCCTTGAGAACATTACCCATGTCGTAGAGCGTATACAGGCTGTCAACAAGACGGGGAAGAATGTAAGAAAGTTTTCCTCTCACATTCCCGCCTCACTCACCGTCAATTCGGAAAAGCGCGAGCAATGATGCTGACTGTCTCTCTAGGTGCGCCTGATCGCCGTATCAAAGCTGAAGCCTGCGACCGATATTCTCGCCCTCCACACCGCTACACCTCCCGTCCTGCACTTTGGCGAAAACTACTACCAGGAGTTGCAAGAAAAGGCGCAACTGCTGCCCCGTTCGATCAGATGGCACTTTATCGGAGCACTTCAAACGAACAAGTGCAAGCCGCTTGCTGAACAAATACCAAACTTGTGGTGCGTGTCGAGTGTTGACAGCACGAAGAAGGCAGACAATCTGGAGAAGGGACGCAAAGCATCAGCGGAGAAAGCGGGCGCTGAGCATTTGCAAGAGAAGCTGAGGCTCATGGTGCAAGTCAACACGAGTGGTGAAGATAACAAGAGCGGCGTGGAGCCTGGAGACGCCGCGGCGCTGTGCAAGCATGTCATGGACAATTGCCCACACCTAAAGCTGGCTGGACTCATGACAATCGGCGCGATCGCCAGGTCGCAAGCCACAACACCGGAGACTGAGAATGAGGATTTTGCTTGTCTGCGCGAGACGAGGGACAAGATCGCTCACGAGCTGGGAATCGACAAAGAGGAGTTGGAGTTGAGCATGGGCATGAGCTCGGATTTTGAGGGCGCAATCACAATGGGCAGCGACGAGGTCAGGGTTGGCACGACAATATTTGGGCAGAGACCACCCAAGAAGGACGCAAAAGTCAAGGAAGATGTAGAGGGGGCGATGGATTAGGAGAGAGGAATTGATATGTGGATCATGAGCTAGCGTCCATGCTAGTAAATTTGCATGAGCAAGACCTGGTAAACATGTCAGCAACAGCGTTCCAATGCGTAAGCAAAACGTTACTGACCTCTCAGGCTGTCAACCACACCACAAGGAAACTTCCAAAGCCATAATCCGATCGCTAAGTGTTGGTGGAGTTGGCGGAGTTGGCAGAGTCGGCGTGACCCTCTTCCGTCCTGGTCATTACGTCAAGCTTGTAGTGGAGCACCTCGTCGTCATTGGCGCGGCGTGCATTCTCCATGGCCGTCAAGATCATTGCCTGGTCCCTGAGAAGCTGTCGAAGAGCGAGAAAGTACAAGGCAGCGGCCGTGCCAAAGCAAATGCTCAAGATGAGCAAAATCATGCCGAATGGATCCATAATCAACGTGAATCTGGTGAGCTTTTAAAGTTAACTTAAGGGCTCATGAAAAGCATTCAGGTGAATTTACAGACAGAGGACTGGATGAAGGAGCGGCAGTGCACTAGCAATTCTTTTGTCGTAGATGATGTTGAGGTGAGTATGGCTGTTTCCTGATATGAGAGCTTGGAGCTGTGTTGTGACGAGATTAGTGGGACGCCGAGAGAAATTGGGAAGTGTTGTTCTAGATGAAAGAGCTTTCAGCACATGCAAGGCGATGCTCGCGAGATGATGCGCACGAGGTGACGTTCGCGGTTCAGCACCAGGTAGGTGAAGGAGGCATTGGGAATCATTGAGTCTCCAGGAAGTGTTGGGATTATTTAGTCTGACTGTTTAGTATCTCAATTAACGTCCAAGACACGCTCCAACACACCGACCATACTTCTTCATGATAACTCTGGAAAGGAGTTGAATTTCCATCTCATTCGTGGAAGGGAATAGACTTTTTTACTCCCATCTCCTCGAGTACTAGGCCTTTGTGCAAGTACACTGCCCAGTGATTCTTATCCGCCGCTTGATCAAACTGTTCTATGCTTGGAACTCGCCAGCATTTTTGGCCAAGCTAATATGATTTCAGGCAAACCAAACATCTCAACGCTGCCATTCAAAGCCGCCAGTATGCTGATAAAAGGAAGAAGAAGCCCAGCCCAGCAGCATCCACCTGCTTGCTACATAGCACTATTCTGTTCAGCACGATGTACTCCGACACTTGAAAGCATCACCCCTTACGACCCAGCAGCCGACGATGCAGAAGCATCTTAAAACGTTCCGAGACCTCATGTTCGAGATCCTGGAACTGAAGTACGATGATCGTAATAGCGTTCGCACCCTGCTGGCCAAAGAGGCGCTCAACGTACTGGTCGAGGTCGACCCAGCCACAGCAGCGTTTCCGGCCGCCCTCAAGCCATTCAGGGAACTGCTAGACCGCATGCATTCCGAGTTGCCGCCACCCGGCAGAACGACCAGGGCCATGATAGAGATGCACAAGGGGTTTGAGGAAAAGCATCGGGAGAACATGAAGAGGATCTCGGGGCTATTGGCGTCGAACAAAGACATGAGGGACGTCAGCCAGGAGATGGCTGGAGATGGGAAGTCTGGAGAAGGGAAGGATAGGGAGGATTCGGATGCGGACGTGGACGCCCAACAGGCCACAGACAGGCAGATCCAAGTGCACACGCGGAAGACGAGCAAAGAGTCGAGCAAAAGCACTACAAGCAGCTCACAGGTATGGTGAGGGAAAAATCGACATCGCTGGCGGCTTGCACAGACTGACATGTTCAAGCAGTGGTCAACAGAGGCCAACGGGTAGAATCAAGATCAGGCTGAGCGTCAGGAAGACGAAGTCGGAGTCGGAGGTGGAGTTGAAGCGGAGGGAAGGCGAGAGTATCAATACGAGGCTGGAAAGACGACGGGAGGGCTTGCAGGGCATCGAAATGGCAGACGACTGGATCCGGATTCCGGTCAAGTGGATCGAGAAGCAGGATTGCGAGTAGACAAATCTTTAAGCATGTTAGCTAAAATATAAACCCAACCTAACTACGCAAGTAATCGCGCGGTACCGCCTTTTGCTGGCTGATTGACACGGTTATGAGCCCGGAGATGCTTTAAACGCCTTGGCTTAGTGGTTATCGTCACCATACGACTCCCGAGCACCTGAATTTGAGGAGACTGGTGTATCCATCCCCACTTCTACGTCATCGCGAAGGCGACTTCAGAGGTCGTCAGTTGGAATACTACTCTTAACTAAGTATCCACGAACAATGACCGCGCTCGCCACAAGACGTCTACTATTCAGCACTAAGCACATCTTGGCATTCTCTATCAAACTACTGACTCGAAGTCGATATGTGCAGTAGCTGAGGGGATGCGTTAGCTAAAAGGTGTACCATGCAAACCACGCAAGCAATTGCGCGGTGTCGGCTTTTGCTGGCCGGTTGACAAAAAATGTTCATTCTCTGTTCCTATCATGCTTTTACATGTCCCAACTTGTCCGCCGACTCTGACTCTGCTCTCTCCGGCGTTCCTTGTCCGCTTTGATGGCCTGGTTCATGCTGGGCCCCTGCTCTTTCAACGTAGCCTTATGACTTGAGAGACCTGTGTCCGATACCTGGTCCAAAATGAAAGTGCCCAGTTGGCCATTGCGCCATCTTTGAATCATCCAAAGCGCCGTTGCCTCCGTGTCCGGTATTCCACCAGGCTTCAACCTTCCTGACCGCTTCGCCATAGCCTCTAGGAGTATGTTGATGTCGTTAGTCGGCTCGCTGTATTTAGCGTACAGCGTGGGGTCATTGACGTTGATGTGGTAAAGAAGGTAATCTGCTAGCACTTGTGGCTGTATGATCGTGTCCTTGACGCATCCACAAAGCGCAAGCTTGAGCATGGCCTCAGGGTCAGGTACGTAGGGGATAAATACACCTGGTGTGTCCACCAAGTATAAGCCACCCCTCTCGTCATCGCCTTCCGCTATTTTCACAGACGATGCGACCTTTCTCGTTATGCCCGGCTGCGCACCTGTCGGGGCGGCCTTGGCCTTCCTAACACCTTCCCAGCGCAAGTTGTTCAATAGCGTCGACTTGCCTACGTTAGGCATCCCCACAACCATCATGCGCGTACCGACTGGAGAGCCGTTCTGGAAAGCATAGTCTTTGGCGAACTTTAACACGTCTTTGACGCTTTTGGAAGTCTTGTCAGTGAAATTGACCGGTGTCGGCGCAAGCCAGTCGCGGATGATTTGCATGTCCCTGGAACTCGCCTGTGTAAATCAGCATCCGGCAGCTGGCTGTAGGATTGCTCTGAAATACCGCGCGGCCGCGTCTGTCCTGGGCCTTTCCAAGATCGGCTTTCGTGTATATGACCATGCGCTCGCGACCAGCAAGTGTCTCTTCAATCAGCGGGTTGTAAGAAGAGAGCGGAACGCGGTAGTCTCGACATTCTACGATCAAGTCGATGCCTGAGAGCATCGATTTCATTTTGCTCAAGCCGGACTTGTGGTGGCCGAGGAAGTAGGATCGCGGGAGCGAATCAAGGGTCGGAAATGCGACCCGCGGAAGGAATTGTGAGGCCATGGTCTGTCGTCGCTATCGTCGCGGATGATAGGCATGTTGGGCATCAGAAAGGACCGTGTGTGGTTTGTGGTTTGGGCCGCAGAGAGACGCACACCAGCGCACGCACGTTTTGGCGTAGAATCTTCAGGTTGTGGTTGCCGGGCCGGAGACACTACACTGCCGTCATCGTGGCGGGTCACGCACAGTGGAGGACAGCGACCTCCACACGCTAACGACTCGAACATGATCTTGACCGCGCTTGTATAAGTACCTGCGTCTCTCCCCGAGCAAATACAGCATGAACCTCGATCTCGATCTGCCATTTTCTTTGCTCTAGAATGTCGGGGCACAAGACGGCATGGTTTGCCCCCAACGGCATCCTGAGGCCCTTTCGATTGCTCCGTCAAGATCTAACAAACTTGCCGAAGAGATATGTCTCGGATTGGACCGTCTTCAATCAGCTCATCTTTGCAAGCGCTGTCTATGTCTTTTTCACCAATTTGCTTCCTGGAATCACCTTTGCCAGTGATTTATATGAGCTCACGGGCAGCAACTGGGGGACGATAGAGGTCGTCTTCAGCACGGGACTATGTGGCATTATCTTTTCGCTGTACGTCTGACATGCTTACAATCGATGTAGATGCTGACTTGGGCCCAGTTTTTCGATCCAGCCTCTCACAATACTGGGCGTCACAGGACCTTTTAGTATTTTGGCAGAGAACATCTACTCTCTATGCGAGTCTTCCTTTCACGTAGGGGCCCAATACTCATACGCCAACTCAGCTTCTCATGGTTGCAGATCCCGTTCTTGCCATTCATGGCATGGTCTTTGATTCATGCGGGTTGGATGCATTACATCCTTGCCATTTTCAACGCCCACGACTATACGATGCGCTACGTAACGACCTTTTCGACTGAGATTTTCTCCTTGTTGAACAGCATTATCTACTTCCACAAGGCCATCCAGGAGCTCGAACGTGCCCATTCCCGGCTTTCGTTTGCCGCGTTTCTGTACGCGGTCATCGGGTGCATAGGGACCTGTCTTGTTGCCATCTTTCTGGCATCAGCAGAACGCTGGAAGCCGCTCTTCCACAAGTACATCCGCATGGGCCTGGCTGAGTACGCGGCGGCTATTAGCATCATCTTCTTCATCGCCATCCCGCACGCTGGGGAGCTGGCCGGTCTCGACCGCGACACCCTGCCTGTCAGCCACTCGTTCCGACCCACCAATCCTGACCGGTCCGTATTCTTTGTCAAGTTCTGGGAGTTGCCATTGGCGTGGATCTTCGCCGCCATGATTCCAGGGGCTATCATCACCACGCTCTTCTTCTTTGACCACGAGGTCAGCAGCATCATCTGCACGATCCAACGCTATGGAACCCGAAAGCCAGGAGGCTACACTCTGGATATCGCGCTCCTAGGCACAACCACAGCCCTCTGCGGTATCCTAGGTATTCCCCCTGCCAACGGACTTTTGCCGCAAGCTCCGCTGCACTCGGAAAGTTTGATGCACGACGAGGTAGAAAACATCCAAATTGCGGCGTCAGCAGGTAACGACACCGTCGTCGAAGTCCGATCTTCTCGTCGGGTGTATGAGCAGCGCTGGAGCCATTTTCTCCACGCAGCTGGCATCCTCGCCTTTGTGAGCCCGCCGTTGATGAAAGTTCTCGGCCTGACGCCGACGAGCGTTCTGGCCGGGCTCTTCCTCTTCATGGGCGAGCAAAGTCTTTCCGTCAAGTACGTCAAAGT
>JAIFKG010004359.1:0-11609 GCA_020351975.1 Phyllosticta ampelicida
GAGGGAGGGAGGGATGTGTCCAACTTACTAAAGAGCTACAACATTGTCACCGGGCTTGACGGAGGTGACTCCCTCGCCAACCGACTCGACGATACCGGCGCCCTCGTGGCCGAGGACGATGGGAAAAGCGCCCTCGGGATCCTTGCCCGACAGAGTGTAGGCATCTGCGCGGCGCCAATGATGCTCAGCCAAGCCCTCGCGTATTATGATTCCCCGCATAGTTCTCACCCGTGTGGCAGACGCCCGTATAGTAGACCTGGATGCGGACCTCGTGGGCCTTGGGTGGTGCGACCTCAATCTCCTCGATGCTGAGGTCCTTGCCAGCCTCCCAGGCGACGGCAGCCTTGAGGAGGGTGTCAATTGAGGCTGCTGCTGCTGTCTTGCGGGGGATGCGGACCGCGTACCTTGCACTTGATCGTCTACAGTGGTGTGTTTGTCAGCAGAGCTCCGGTGGCGCACTCTGGAGCGCTCACCTTTCCAACAGTGTCGGCGGACATGGTGTCGATTGATTAGAGAGAGAACGAAGCGGCTACGAGAAGAGACGGTGGGCGAGATTGAGTGTGTAGGAAGGGTGGAGAGCTGGAGGGCTATTTGAACGACCCGGCAGCTCCATGCGGCGCGCGCGCATGAGCCATGTGGGGGGGGGACCCAAGGCGCCAGACCATCCATGACGGATATCGACGTGGAGCAACGGTGACGGCAAAGGGGCCCGAAGGCGCAGCGACCAATGGCAAAAGGCTTCAATCGGGACAAATTGGATGCGCTCGTCTTGGGCTCTCCTTCACTGCGCTCGTCCGGGCAGCAGGGCGCCTCGATGCAGGCTGACGATGAGGTTGGCGGCGGGGTAACTGGGCTGTTTGGCGGGGTTGCTGCTTCGTCTCGCAGCGGAATCTTTTGCCGCTTTGGGCGCGACGGACTCGATTGCTATCTTGCGGTATTGTCATTGTCATGCCTGCGCCGGCGACAACGACAAGAAGCGCCAAGCTGCGGCTCTACTGACGCGGCTCCACCCTTCGTGATGAAATCGCGGCAATGGATGTTCTCGAAGGCACTGACTAAGCGCGGAATTATCGCATCTTCTTCTGCTGATTGATCCGACGGCAATCGAAATGTGTGACACCATGCCCCAGCCTGCCGTGAGATATGCCGTGATAGCAGTGCTATGCTCAACGCCTTACCCAGCGTCCCATCTCCCTGCACCGCAAAACGCCTAGCCGTCTGCAAAATGCAAGTTGCCTTTCGGTACTGCTCCATAGCCGTCATGATGCAACTACAACTTCTTCTCGTAGTCAGCCTCTACCGGCGGACTCGCTAGACCGTCTCGATCATCCGCCGTCTCGCGCTTCGCAAACACGTCTTGCAAAAACGACCTCCTCTTGCTCTTGCGCTTCTCCTTCTCCCGCTCCTTTTCTTCCTCCTTTTCCTTGTCCGACGTCGACTCGCTCTGCCCGCTCCAGCTCTTGCTAGTGCGCTTCGACACGCCCGACGCGCCGCGACTCCTGCCGCGCCGTGTCTCCTCCGCAACCACCTCCACCTTGAGCCCAAGCACGCGCCTCAACTCCTGCACCTCCGAGTGATCCCTTGTATTCTTCATGCGGTGGATCCACGTTACCTGGCCGTCCTCAAGCAGCACTTCGCCGCCAATCTGCCGGATATCGCCGCCCTGCAGCGCGCCGCGGCCGCTCTTGATGCTCTGGAAGATGCCCGCCACCGTCGTCTGCACCACGCTCGTCTTGTTCAGATACTCGGGCTTCTTGGGCCCCAGCGACAGCGACCGCTGCATGCCCAGCGCCGCATACAGTGTGGTTGTTGGGTCCGCGAAGATGGGGAATTGGCAGCCCGTCGTGCGCGCGTACGCGGGAATCAGCTCTGGCCGCCCGCAGCCGACGATGGTGATGAAGGTGGGTGTCTCGAGCGCGAGGAGCGCGTCGGGTGTGATGCTGGCGCAGAGCTCGCGCAGGAATTCCTGGCAGTTCTGCTTGTCTGTCAGTCTTCCATCGCTTCCCGTGTATTTATACGTGCGTCCAAAAAGACAGAGGAACGTACGCCGCAGAAAAAGTGTCGCACAAAAATGATCAACTGCCTCGTCGCCACGCCTTGACCAGAATACAAGCTCTTGAACGGCTGCGACTCGCCGTCTGCGCCGAGCACCAGCATGTTGGCGCATAGATCAACGTCCCTTTGCGAGGGCAGGTCCTGCGAGACAAGCACGTCGCCGCCATCGTCGGGTTGATATTCGCAGGCAAGGGTGGTGGGCGAGTCGGGCTTGGTGGATTTGGCAGGCGCTGCTACGTCGGGCGAGGGTGCTGTCATGGTGATGATTTCCGGCACCGCCGGTGATGAGCGGGTTGTCGGTGATGTGTCGGGAGCCATGGTCTGTGTATGGAGAGAATTGGAGAGGGGCGAGGTGGTTTCTAGATGGAGCTGGTGGTGTGGAGCAAGCAGCAAACGGCGGCTTGGTACGTAGGTGTCGATGAGGCTTAGAGGGGGACGAGGAAAACAGTAGGTTGATGGAGCCTATAGCTCAGGCCGGGTCAGGTCAAGGCAGATAGGTAGTTGGCGGAGGTGTTGGCATGGAAGGTCCTAGGAGTAGGAGTTGGACTAGATGGGCGGAGAAGAGGAGGAGTATATGTCGCGAGGCCAGAAAGCTATCCTGGGACGCGAGTCTTGGGCCACATGCCTTGCTTTTCCAGTTTCATCGCCACGCTTGGACACGACCAAAGCTCGGTGGTCGATGGATAGACGCGTACTGACCTTGGCTTGAGGGGTCTGCGTGTGAGTGCCGCTGCCCAGCTCTTCGCCACGACGCCAACACCACCAGCCCAGCGCTTGATTGGCATCCGCCACAAACCACTTGCGACAGCGTCAGCGTCAGCCACGGCTACGGCCACGGCCAAGCACCGCTGCCTCCATCCTCATCCACCACCCGTCGGCCCTCCGCCCGTCCTCCCTCCCGTGCGGCCCTGTTTCTCTCCATCCTTCAATCCAGGCTCAAGGCCCAAGGGCACCAGCTACCGAGATGACAGCCTTTCCTGACGCCCTCACTCCGAGCTCCTGTCCTCCAGCCGAACCTGGGCCCTGCACGGCCGCGGCCCAGGGGGAGGCATGGGCATACGTCATGCTACAAACACGAGCACGATGGAAAAATTTATTCGTAGACCGCCAACGGGGCTTAGACGCCTGTCGGATATTGGAGAGAAGCCGGACCCATCTCACGCTCGAGATTTCGGCTTCGGGCCGTCCCCCAATCCAACGCAGGCGTCCGGTCTGCCTTGCGGCGCTGGAATTCACCGACCAGTTTGACCTTGCGCCGATTATTCGTGTGTGGCTGGTTGTCTAGCCGCCGCTGCCGCTGTCGATGTGGCTAGGCTACTTGGAGCCCTAGAGCTGCTAGCAAAGACTACCCACTCAACATCACCTTGCTGCTTACTGCAAATCATCAGCCGCACCACTCAGGTTTCGAACTTACGTCGCTCTCTGGCCCACTCCATGCAGGAGCCATCCAAACTGCCGTTCAGTTGCAAAGAAGCAGGAGGAGCAAGACGACAAGAACAAGAGCACCAGCGACCATCCCACATCTGGCTTGTCAAGGACCGCATCTCCATTGGCCATGGGCGCGATTTGGAGCAAGCAACGACCAATAAATCTTGCGAGAAATCGACGGGAAGAGGGAACTCCGTGAACATCGCATCCGGTGTCCACCATGTGTTTGCCGTTCCTTTGGCCCTAGATGAAGCTACCTACGGCCTAATCCAACTCTTCCCCGTCGTCACCATTGATCCATAGGTACTCCCTCTCCTGCTCTCCTTGACCACATGACCATCCAGCACCGAGGAACTTCTTGGCAGAAATGCAATGCCGAGTGCTCGGCCCAGCCCAGCGTCAAGCTTTGTTTACCCACCCTTACCAGCCAGAGCATTCGGTTGGTAGGTTGCCGCAGTGTCTGGCAGGCAAAAAAAAAAAAAGAAAAAAAAAACAATGATCCGGTGGGCAGGCAGGCAGGCAGGTGGACAAGCAGAGAGACAGAAAGGCGATGGATTGCGAGACGTAGATGAAGAAAGAGACGGAAGTTTGATTCTAAGGGGGCAGCGTGAGTAGGAAGTGATGGGTGCGCATTTCACCTTTCTTTCTCTCACACCTCTGTTCCCTCCTCGCCCGTTCTCTGCGCTCCACCCTCCCCGTCGGCCTGTCATTGTCCGACCAGTTCGACTACCTCGGACCACGCACGTCGCGGTCGTGTGTCAAAGATGGAGAGGAACGATGCGGATGTCTTCATTCACCGTCCATGCTCACACTCATGCGCCAACTGCAGTCGCAAAACCCTACTGTGGCATCGTCAACGCCCAGCCGCTGAATTCGAAGTGCAGCATCGGACGCGCGTGTCGCCCGTGCACACATGATACTGCGGTCCGACAGCAGTCTAGGAGCGTTGGAGATATCTAACGTCTGCAGTTCCTCTGGATTCTTAAACTTTGGAACTCTGGGATGAGGCAAAAGTTACATGATCATGAAAGTGAGCAGACAGAGACGCGGATGGCCAACCGGCTGTGATAGTGGCGAACCAATCCACAAAGCGACTCAGCTTGGAGTTACTCTGAAGGGGTATCACGAGTACACCCTGATTTTCTTTGTACTGTCCTCCCTCCCCATCTAGCCATATACCGCGCCGTTGGCCCTCCTCTGCCCTGGCCTCGTGGTCATGTGCACGCAAGTACGTTAAAGTACATACTCGGCGGATATTTGTATCGCAGTGCAGCAGTGCCACCTATCTTACTTCCTTATTCTGGTGAGCTCTAACTGCGCAAATCATACACACGCGGGTGGGCCGCCCGCAATGTAGCGATTGGTCGGATGCGACGGCGGTTGTGCATGTACTTGCGCTGCCAGATCATGTGCCTTGGGCCTAGCCTCGCCTTCGTGGTGGAGGAGCCACAGTCATGTCAAAAGCAGGAAGGCGGTCGGTCGCAACAAACGGTCAACTTACCTTTGTGCCGGGTCAGTCGCGCGTGAGCGTGAGGCAGCGCAGCCCACTCCAGCCCTGCTGGGCGCCGACTCCTGATACCTCGCTACCCATTGCGATTTGTCCATCGTGAACTAATGGTGTGGGCGGGAGGCGGATTTGTTGGATGGACTGTGGATTCGGGGCCATAGTAGTCGAGTGCGCGAGGCTCGCCCCTTGCTTCGAGCGCATAGCTGCTTGCCCCAGCGCGTGCGAGTAGTCTGCGAACGACGTTACAGGGCCGAACTTGACTCGTCCATTTGCGCGCGAGTCCCTTCATTGACCCAACCACACGCTAGCTTGGTAGGTTGGCTCTTCTTCGTCAGGCAGGCAGCCACGGTGTGATGTAACGGGAGGCAGAAGACGACTGGCGACTTGGATTGAGTTCAGTCCATTTCAGTACAGTCCTCCATACCTCGGCCATCGTGGGCCGTTACTCTGTCGGGTCAGACCACGGCCGTGCGGTCCAGACTGGCGAAGTCGTGGATTGACGGACGAGTCGCGTGCGACAAGAATATTGAAAGTCTGTGTGCTGGGTGTTCTGGCGACGGCGGTACATCACCATTCGTCTGCCAAAGTTCTTGGAGTTCGGCGACGCCGCATTCCTTGCGGTAGCATCCGGGCATTGGAGAATCTTGCGCGCGACTGCTCTGAGCCGCGTCATCTTGAGGGAGAAGACGAGAGGGAGAAATGAGAAATGGTAAGGAATGAAGTCACAACGATGGACTGCGAGCCTCAACGCCACTGCGGCTTTTGAGCCGCATATCAAGGGTTCACATCAGGGTCTGCTATTCAGGAGGCTAGTCAGCTAGCGCAAGAATGAGTTTGGGGCAAAACATTTTTCTCGAAATTTTCTTTCCTTCTCCTTTCCAACACCTGCCCAGTTGCAGCACGCATGCGCTCCCTGCGCCCACGCAAGCACCACGAGCGGACTTGAGCAATTTTGGCCGCCTGGACGAATCGCCGACCGAGACACACTCGGATGGCACGGTAACATTGATGCGACTGGCGAGGTTTTTGAACTGCGTCGCTCAATGGTCAAGAGATAATGGCCTCCCAGCCATTGAGAGGCAAGAAGGCAAGAATGTCGTCCGTTTGAGGCGAGAACAGCGTGTGAGTAGAGAGACGGGAGACGGGAATCAGGATTCTGGTGGTGGTGCGGGAGCTGCACGAAGCTGGAAAGGCTCGTATAGCAGGCGAAATCGTGACGCATGCAGGATTGGGAAACGTGCGCGCTCCATCTGTGCTGCCGTGGCGTGCGTGGGAGACGGAGGAGTGGTGGTTGGGTGGACGTACCTGCGGCCAGCCTGGCAACACCCCAACCTTTGCCATATGTGTCTTGTTGGCCGAGGAAACGACAGACCGCAGCCGTGGAAGATGCTCCGGCTGGGTCTGTATTGTGTCGCCGTGGCACCCCATGGCACGTTGACATGGGCGGGAGATGAGCGTGAGGACTTGGACGTCTCCCTTGCGCGACGATGCTGCTGGGCTGCAGTCATGCTCACACACGCTCGGCTCGTTGCGAAGAGCAAGTCGAGACCACAGCATCAGGGCAGCTGACAATTGGCTCGTTACTCTGGCTTCAGCCGCGACGGCCGGGCTGGCGATGCCGAGAAGAGAACGAGAAAGGAGTTGGACGAGGTATCGAAGGCGTGTAGGCGCTGGCCCTGCGAAAGACCGGATTTGTACCTGCGTCTTCGGCAAATGAGGCGTTGTGTAACGACACGCCAGGGCAAACAAGGACCTGTCGGAGAATCCACGCCGATAGCACGTCTGTCAAGCGTTGAAGCCGTCGTCGTTTTGCCTTTTCCCTCCCCCTCTGGCGTCACTCGGTACTGCCGTGCGGTCAACGTCCACGTCGGTGGGTGTGGTATGAGGACGGCAAATAGGCAATGCCCAGCTGGCCTGGAGCGGAGAAGCGCGCGCTTGGCCATGTGCCAGTATCGCAACCGTTGTGCGAGGATTGCTTGGTTACAATGGCAATTCCTTGCATGACAGGCTATCGACTGTACTAGCGTCAGGTACCCGCCAGCGGAGGGCCAAAGTTCAACGTCACGGCGACTCTGTTGCACACGCGCACGCTCCGTCAACAGCGTGGACTCGAGCGGGTGTTAAAGGGGGCTTGTCTCCTGCAGCATCATCCCGATGCCAGTACCAGTGTAGCCACCAGCACTCAGTCAGCAATCTCCCCCTTCTCACGACTCACGAAGACAACGACCTGGGAACGAACGGATCAACGCGCTCTGGAAAGCGCAACGCAAATACAGATAGGTACGAAAGAAGATGAGTTTCCCAGCCAGGTGTTCCAGCGGGATGGAGCCGATTATTGGATGCCAATTCTCTGGGCTGGCCAGGAAAGAACAATCATGCACGGACCACCCGTTGTTCATGTTTTGGGGAATGTGCCCACTGACTCTCTTCTTCCTCGTCTCCAGCACATCGTCAATCTCCTCTCCTCCCTCCTCTATCCTCTCTCCTCTCTTCGTCCTTGACCGCCAGCTTGACTCTTTGCCTTTCAATTCATCCCGCTCGCTTTCCCCTTGAGTTCCCAGCTGAACTCTTTGAGCACACCGCTCCCACGCTCGTTTGCGACTCGTCGTCACTTCAACTTCATTGCGCCTGGACCAATTCGACAAGACCTTGAAGGTCGCTCATCTGCGCAATCGCTCCATTTGCTCCATTGACCAGAGGCCAGTTGACAGGAAACTCCTGCCTTCTTTTTTCACTCTCGTCAAAACTCCGTCTCTACGTCAGACAGGCGCCACAATCCGTCAACCCAAGACACTGCGCCCCGCATCTGTTTCGCAACATCCCGCGTCGTGCAGACAATTTCTCTCTGGTCCTCTTTTGTGGCCATAGCTGGTTGGGTTCTCCGCGCGCCCGCTCACTTCACAGCTTGGCGCTTCATAAATCGACATTTCCGGCGCATCACTCACGCAAACCATCATGAAACCTTTTCTCATTTCATCTTGCGCCATCTTTGCGACGGCCTCGGCGCTAGCGCTGGGGTCCCATCGCCATCATCACTTTCACCGTCGCGATGCCATTGAGAACGAAGACGGCCTCAAAATCAACGTCGTCACCGTCTGTGCCTTGGGCGACATCATCTTGTCGGAGAAGGAATGTGAAGAAGGCATTGCATCTGGTCGTCTCCGCTATGCCGACTCTCCCGTCTCGACTGTCATTCCGTCCTCGTCTGCTGCAAAGCCGACTTCCTACATTACCTCGGTGACAAAGGCAGAGACGATGGCCAAGGCGGAGCCGATCTCTGCTTCCAGCTCCAGCTCCAGCTCCAGCTCCAGCTCCAGCTCCAGCTCCAGCGCCAGCTCCAGCTCCAGTACCCCCGAGCCTTCGACTACTTCCAAGCAAGCTCAGAGCATCAGTGAGGGTTCCTCCAGCGTGCCAACCAGCTCTGTCACTCAGGGCATCGATACGGACTTTCCCGAAAACCTGCCTTGCCACGTCTTCCCTAGTGACTACGGTGCCGTTGCCATTGACTACATGGGCCTTGGTGGCTGGATCGGTGTCCAGTCCATGGGCGCTACGACCGCGGCTGGCTACGACAACATCGAGACCATGGTGTCGAGCCTATGCTCCGGCTCAGAGTGTTGCAAAGAGGGTGCCATGTGCTCCTACGCCTGTCCTGCTGGATACCAAAAGTCGCAGTGGCCCACGATGCAGGGCGCTACTGGTCAGTCTGTCGGTGGCATCCAATGTAAGAACGGCAAGCTGCGCCTCACCAACTCCGCCTACTCGACGCTCTGCATTCCCGGCACGAACAAGGTCAACGTCACCGTCAAGAACAACCTTTCTGGGAGCTCGGCAGTTTGCCGCACTGACTATCCTGGTAAGTCATAAAGCCGCCTTCGAGAGCCAAGTCTTATTCTTTCCAGGCACCGAAGCCATGACCATTCCCATTGACACACAGCCTGGCAAAGAGTATCCCCTGGCCTGCCCTGACGAGGCACACTACTACCAGCACCAGGGCTCGTCCACTTCGGCCCAGTACTACGTAAATTCCATTGACGTTCCTGTCGAGGATGCTTGTGTCTGGTCCAACGGCGACCAGCCCATTGGCAACTGGGCTCCGCTCAACCTGGGTGTTGGCTACAAGGATGGCCTCGCCTGGCTTGCCATCTTCCAGAACAAGCCAACGACATACGCGCGCCTCAACTTTACCGTCGAGCTCGTTGGCGAAAACATGTCTGGCAAGTGCAGGTACTCCAACGGCCAATACTGCTCGGGCGACAACTATGACGACTGCAATGAGAATGATGGCTGCACTGTGAGTACCTAATAGCTCCCTGCAAGGTCCGACTAACGCTCTTCAGGTCTCCGTCAGCGGCGGCGACGCTGTCTTCGTCCTTTCCGACGAGTAAGCATTTCCCGTCATCGATGCTGTGCAGCCTTCATGTTCTTGTATAGCCCCTTTCTATCAGCGGCCTGGATCATTGGGCTCTTTGCTCACAATCCCGGGTCTTTTTCTTTGTCGCTTTTTGCAAACAGCGCAAGCCGGTTTGTCGCGGTTCGGTCTACAGGAATTCGATGCCAGCCAAGGAACTTTGTGGATGGTATTAGTGCAGGCGACAGGAGTCTTTCTTCCTGACAAGCCGGGGGTCGAAGCTACACTTTTCTAGCTACAACCGACGGCGCGCTGGATACCGGAGTAGGCACGGACGGGCGGGACTACAAATTTTTGAAACGGCCGAACGATCGATCAATCCTCTGATCTCTTTTCCTTTCCTCGTTGACTTTGCTGCAGTCTGGCCATTTCGTTTCTTTCCTGCTTTTCTCCTTCAGAAAGATTTGCAAGACGGGCGGTGGCAGGGCCAGAGCCAGGGCCCGCGCCTGGAATCTGCTGGCATCCGATGAAGAACTCATGTAGCTCCCTTTTTCTTTCTTCCTTTTTGACGCTCTTTCTGTCCTATCATCCGACCTCATGCATTATGACTTACGGTTTGAAAAATGCGCGACTGCATGGTTGACACAGTCCAGGGACTCGAGCGGAGCCGTGGCGCAGTTTTGTTTCTTGTACATATACGGACTCTTTTGTTTGAGATAACCTAGCTCTAGCTTCAGCTATCGCGCTTATGACAATTATGACTGATGATGAACATGAACACCTCGAGAAAAGCACATGAAATCTTTCAAAGTGACATGGTTGTAAAGTCGAGATAGACGAGGGTTATGAGCAACGAAACGCAATGCAGGCAATGGCTCTTAATTTGGGTACCGTGAGTCGATTTAGTACCCAGTCCTACTACCGAGTTACCGAGCTGCGACGATTTTATGGTGTCCGTGTTGCGTCCTTTCAATTGCCAATAGACGAGTATAACTCATTGTTTCTCAACGCAACCAGAACTGTAGCCGATGCGGCGTAACAGGCAACCTACATCAAAAGCAGCATAATTGAGTACCCTTATTTCCACCACACTCTATTACTGGTAATAACCTACAATATTCGGCACTGGCACAGAACTGGCGGAGGTGGAGATGTGGCGGTGGTGCTTCTCATTGAAGGCCCTTATCGGCTTTTGGTCAACAGCAACTGAAACCAAAGCCCCTGAATGATGACAAAATATGCCATCTTGAACAGACACTGCATCTTCGACGGTTCGACTGGGTCTCAGAGAGACATCAAACGCACACGCAAAGTAGTGAGAGGTGGAGGTCTGTTGGGTCGGAGAGACCACAGTGCATCGCCGAGCAGCCCCTTTTGCGTTTTTGATGCTGCACTGGCGCAGTAAGCGAGGGGAAGCCTGCGGGATGTGCAGAGAGTCTTGTATACTCGGCTGCGGCAAGTCTTGTGCAGCTGGCACGGGAGGAGAGCGTAGGCAGAAGCGCGTGAGCGTCCGAGAACGCCGTCGGCCATGTGCACCAGTCTGTTCCGCTGACCCCCTTAACCCCGTGAGCTCCCCACAGCCCGCTCGGCCTATAAATACTGCTTGGCTTCAGGCTTTTGTTGGCAAGCAAAGGCCGAGCAGAGAGCATCGGCCAGCTTCATGCCCGACAAAGACAAGACTGTGCTGCCCACCAGCCGGCTCTCGCCGTACTTTTTGCGCTCTCCGCTGGCCCACTCACCCACCAGTCGCTTGGCACGTTGTCATGCCGTCTGCATGCCAGCTCTCCTCCGACATGGAAAAATGATGAAGATGCAAGACAAAGACGTGCGGTTGCACTACGCGTTATGATGCAGCAATGTCGCCTGACACCAACATGAGCGTCTTTTTATGCCCTTGAGCTCCAAATCCCCGAGCCCGACTGCCACGCTTGACGGCCCAACCGTTGCACCGGCGACGCAAACACAAAGGGGAAAAGAGAGAGAGAGGAAGAGGTAACACCCCGGACAAGAGGAATTCGAGCCACAGATCCAGAGTCTGTCGTTGACCGGCATTGTTCGAGCAGTGGGGTCTTTGCCATGTGGCTTATGGATTGGGAGTTGCGGCTCCGGGCTATTTCTGCGCTGCCAGCGAGGCGACTGTGAACAGTGAAATCGAGGTACGATCACGATTACAAGAGATGGCGGGATGCGCTTCCAAAAGACAAAAGATGCCGTAGAAGTGACTCCAAGCCGTGGGAGCAATCGCTGACGCGTCAGGGGGGGGGGAGG
>JAIFKG010004409.1:0-15394 GCA_020351975.1 Phyllosticta ampelicida
TTTTTTTTCCCCGGGCCCCCACCCGTGTCAAGTTGGGGGCCCCCAAACCGGCGGCGCCCCCCCCCCCCCCCCCGGGTTGTGTGATTGTACCCACTCGCAGCACGTTACAAAGAGAGAACTTTTGGAAAAGCTGTGAGCGATGTGATTATTGTGCTGTGCTATGAAAAGTTGACCAAACGACCGCTCATATCTACAATTAAGGAGAACCTCGCTATCCCTAGAACCGCTGTTCCTCCGAGTCCCCACTGGGACCGTCTTATACTCTTGTACATGCGTGAATATAGAAGGAAAGATCCGTCGCCTTTGTTTGCTCTAATCCGCCTCTCGTACCGTCATTCCCCAATCTCGGGTCGTCCAACACCAAGCCGCACCGTCCAACAACGAAATAAGCATATCAAATCAATCGAAGCGAAATATGTCTTCACGCCCACGCAGGCGGGACGCTTTACTCGACGGTCTCGACGCCAATCTTTCCCGCCACGAGGGCAATCAGGGCGGCACCGACACCGCTACCGTCCTTGGCAATGCCAATACGGATGCGCTTCTCGCCGGCGGCGCCGATCTCGGGCACCTCGCGCAGGGCCTCGCGGATGTACTCTTCGAAGCCAGGGTAGAACTCGACGAGGGAGCCGTCGACGCCAATGTCAATGACATCCTCCTCGGGAACGTCGCCCTTGCCCGTGTCGGCGGGGCCGCTGCCACGGGGCACCGAGCCTGCCGTCGCCGGGTGGTCGCTGGTCGTGGGCGCCGAAGAGTTTTTCAGCTTGCCCGTGGCGAGAACGATGGCGGCGATGGGGACGGCGGACAGACGGGCGGCCCTCCTGCCAATGGCGCGGGCGATTACTTTGACGGCCTCGGCGTCTTCGACAGAGGCTGCGCTGACGCCGTAGTCGCGGTCCAGCGTCTGCCGGGTGATGCGCAGGCCTTGCGAGGTGTCAGCCTCGGTGATAGACAGGAACGAAGTGTCGAGTCCCCATTGCTTCCAGAGCGGTGACGAGGCGTCGATGCAGGTTGTACTGTGCATGTCGTTGGAGCTGCTGTTCTCGTCCTTGAAGAGCGGCACGTCCGGCCTCTTGACTAGCGAGACGATGGCCTGGCGCAGAATCTCGCCGAGGAACATGCCCGACACGCGCTTTTCGAACATTTGAATGCCCGGGTTGGGGGTGTTCTTGTCCAGCTCGGCGTCGTAGGGCGTGACTGGCAGCACCTTGAGGCTGTTGTCGAAGGAACCCCATTCCGTGTTGACAACCATTTCGCCCGTGGTGTCGTCGTAGACGGCCTCCTTGTCATCCCTGAGTTTGGTAACCTTGTCCAGCTTCTCAACGTACGCGCCGTTGGTGCCGGTGCCAAATATGGCGCCGAGCAGCGTACCAGTCTTGCCAGGCGAAGTGTACGAGCGCGCCATCAGAGTTCCCACAGTGTCATTGACCAGCGCGGCCACGCGGACAGGCAGGTGGAGAGCGTCAATCTCATCCTGGAGCAGCGCGCAGACATCCTTGCCTACAGCGTCTTCAATGTCAAAGCCCTTGGTCCAGCGCATCAGGATGCCCTTGTTGATGCCAATCTGGCGGACAGGGAACGAAAACGTAAAGCCAAGGGAGAAAATCTCCTCATCTTTGAAGCCATCCTCCAACGAGGTCGTCCTGCGCCTGCGAACGTGGCCATGGTAGTGCTCGCTGTGGTGTTCCTTGAGGAATGCCTCAATCTGCTTTGCCAGGAAGGAAAAGAGCTCCTTGGCAGTCTTTGCCACCATCAACTCGCGCGGGATGGCGACTTTGGACTGGGTCAGGGAAAAGGTGCTGTTGCCGTGCAGCTGAATGGAGCAGACGCGGAAGTTTGTGCCGCCAAGGTCGACGGCCATGTACAGGCCCTGTGAGATGTTTTAGAGGCGGGGTATGCAGGGCGCGACAATCATCCTCACCTTTTCCGTGCCATTGGGGACAGCAGTCACGTAAGTGGGGATCTGGCTGAGTTCTGTGCCGTCCCGTTGGAGACCCTCGTCTGGATTCCCGGGTTAGCATGACATCACACCACATGGCGACAGGGAGTGTCGCGTCGACTCTCACCCATTTGACGGATGAATTCCGTCACGGAGCCGCGGACTTGATCGGCGGTGAAGTCGAACTGGGCGGCGATGCGCCTTGCCTCATCTGCCAAAGCCATGCTGGGTGCGAAGGGGGTGTTCAAGGTGCGTTGGTGGGAGGTGGGAGAGGGTGCGGAGCAGGATGGCGGGGTTTTATGGAGCAAGGCTTGGACGGTGGTCAGAAGGAGGTTTTGCGGCTCGCCAGGTGGGGAGACTCGGACTTGGACGAGCAAGAGGCGCGGTATCACGAACTGGAGCAGGACGGCGAGGGTGACCAAAGCGACAGACAGGAGAGTGGAGGGACCGGGACGGACGAGAGGCTGGAAGAGGAATGACGTGGAATGTCGAGGAGCAGAGGCCTGGGGACCGCCTGCACCGTCTGGAAGGCCCGGCGATTTAGCAGACCGAAGTCTGCTGGGCGCGTGGGACGTCAAGGCTGGCGAAAAGCTGTTATGCGGGCCTGGGTGGCATTACTGTCATTGGGCGGGGCGCGCGGCGGGGCAGCACTACGTAATGAAGGCGCCGGCCTGGAGAGGAGACCGTGGGAGGGTTGGGTACTCCTGCGGTAGAGAAGGTTGAAAGTGGCGATGGTGTTGAGGGGAGAAGCAGACGGTGCGGCAGAAGAGCCCCGCGCTGGCTGCCAATGCCGTGTTTCTCACCGCCAGCGGCTTTGGCCTTGACCCGTTGTGGCCGTCGTCGGGTCGCCGTCGTCGTCGTCGTCGTCGGCGTCAGGTTTCTCCAGTCGTACCCATCACACACGGCTGGCAGCAACGACGACCAGGGCTCCATGTCCGTCGACATCAGCGAGCGAATACGGCTCCCTGGGGCTCCCCTCACGCGACTCCGACATGTCCCTGGGGGTCCCCCTGACTCGGCTGGCAGCCTGCGGCCGTCCGACGAACGCCTGGGCGAACTTGGGCGCTGCCACCACTACTCCATCGGTAGTCACCGTCACCGTCATCTTCACGGTCGTCGCAGCAAGCCGGTGCAGTGCCGTGAGTGCAGTGCAGTGAGTGCAGTGCGTCCATCCATCTTCGCCTTTTATGTATGTCTGCCTACCGTCCTATACAGCCCCTTGGTTCCCATCTCGACTCCCGGCTCTCTCCTCCCGAGCCTCTCCACACAGCTCGCTCGTGCTCCCCACATCCCGCCTTAGACCTCAGCAGAGTCGATAACCGTACAAAAACTTCCTTCACTCCACCTCTGCCGAGTCGCCCAAACTGTCGATGCTTTTGGAAGCAATACTTCATCGCTGCCTTGTAGCTGTCCCATCCTTCCCATGACCCCAAGAAACTTGTGCGCAAGGAAAAAGGGACTACTGCAAAGAAAAGCCAAAAGGAACGTCTGACAAGGAAATGAAGATGAAGGAGAAGAAGAAGGAAGGGTCCATCTCAAAATCTCCCACACCCACTCGGACTAGGAAATGATTAGCCCGCTGCTCCCTGAATTCCTCCAAAAAAAAAAAAAAAAAAAAGAAAGCATTGGTCCCCCCCTCCGCAACATGGATGACGAGAAGAAAGGAAAATTCACGGTGCTGACGCTCGTCGATTATGTACCTGGCGACGACGTCCGCCGAATGCAACATGTGTCCTGGTGCAGGCTGAAGCCTTGATCCATCCCACCCTTCTATCCAGATCATTATCGAGAACAAAATAAAGCCCAGGTCCGTCGCTGGGCCAAAGGACCCGTGTGATACGCGCGCTAAGACATGATGTCCGAGGGCCGCATCCAGAGGCTCGCCGACGGCTGGCTTGGGCGCCGACGCATGCCCTCGCGTGCGACTCTTCGCCGAACAGCGCCGTGCATGCCACACGCGAGGCTGAGCCTGCCGCCGCCGCTGCTGCTCGGAGCTCGGGTAAGCCTGAGAATCGCCCTCAAATGTTGCGCCAAAAACTCCCAAGTCGAATGCCGCTCGTCGTCGAACGAAACGAAGCGGCTACACATGCTTGATAATTCTTCTTTTTCCGATTAGCGCACACCGATCGGTTGCTGAGCTTGCTGCTGAGCATGCTGCTGGCCAATGCTGCTTTGACTGCTGGCCGCAGACGGTTCAGATGATTCTACGTGAGCGCTGGCGCCGCTATCTCCACTCTCCGCGCTAGCGCTCGCACTTCCAGTCAGACTGCGAACTTGAGGAGCATTCTTGGGCGGGTATGGGTTGCTCACCCCTGCATATTGCTCAACCTGCTGAGGCGCAACGGCGTTGCCATGCCCCGGCGGATGCCTGGGCACTGGCTGTCTCATGCCTGGCGGGGATGGCCTGCCGTTGGGAAGTCCGTTAGCGTATGGGGGATAACCGCCGGGAGGAGAAGGCCGTCCGCGGCTGGGGCTCAGGGGATTACCAGGTGACTGGCTCGCCCTGCGGCCAGGAGGATATGGGCCGTAGGGTCCGGGGCCATGAATCTCATCCAGACGTGCCGCCGTGAGCGAGTTGGTCCGGGATTGCTGTCCCATGTTGGCGCGGTCAACGTTGCCATAGCGGTCCGAGGAGTAGCCCAGCAAGGCGTTGTTCATGATCGAATCGTGTACGCCGGGAACATCGGCCATGAGCCTAGCGCTGGTTCGCTTCGGGAATGCAGGGCGACCAAAACCACGGGGACCACGTCCGTTCATGGGACCACCCGGAGGCATCTCGGGATTCTTGCGCAGCTGCTGAGCGCTAGGGGCCTTGCGGTTGCGACGCGACGTGATGCTCATCATGTCGACGTTGTCGGGATCGATCGTGGGTGCGCTTCGGACAGCCATAGGGTCAAAGTAGTCTTCGTCCTGCTCGTCGAAGTCGGCGTGCGATGGCGGAGCCATGGGCCGTCGTGGGCCACCGCCGCCGTTGCGCATCATCATCTCACGTTGCATCAGGGCGAGCTCCTTTTGCTTGAGCGCAAGCTCCCTCTCCCTCAAAGCCAGATCGGCGTTGGAAGAAGGAGGCATTGGCCCGTCGTATCCGCCGTTGACCATGCCGTTGACCATTCCATTCATTCCAGGCGGCGGGGGAACACCATTAGACACACCGTTGGGCACATCCCCGGCTCCATCTTCCGGAACAGTGTCGTAGAGCATGATGTGACTGAACTCTTCCAAGCCTTCGCCGTCCAAGGATCCTCGTCGTTGTGGAGGCCCGTAGCCGTTGCCGGTGGGGGGCCGCGACGGCATTCCATTCGGGGGCATGCCATTGGGAGGAGGTCCTCTCCTCATCATCGGTGGAGCAACACCGTTGCTCATCGACGCAGCTCTGCTGACAGGGCCACGCATTCCGTTTTTCATGGGCATGGAACCTCCGTTCATGCCGTTTATCGCCGGTCCGCGGGGCATCGGTGCAGAAGACATGCGAGGAGGATGCTGAGCGCCGGGAGAAGTTGGAGGAGCAGCGGGTCGTTGTTGGTTAACAATGTTGAGGTTGTGAAGAAGGGCATACAAGGTTTCGATCCGAGGGACTGCCAGGTCGACTTCCTGGGCGAGTTTCATGGGGGAACCAAGATACGTCTCCACCTCCATGGGTCGCTTCGCGGCATAGTCTTGGTACATGGTGCTGTTAGTCTCCTGAGGACGCGTCATGGCTTCGATAGTCTCATGCTTGAACTCGGGAGAGAACGTGCAGCCTTGAGCCGCAGCGATCTGCAAAAGCTCGTCTATCACCCCTGAAATCAGTTGACGAACCCCCACCTTTTCCACGAGTTCCGCGTGGCTTGGTGTCTCGAAAAGAACGCTTGCGGGATGGAAGGCAATATTCCTAGGCCCAGGTCAGTGATCGAATGCGCGCAGGACACGGGATTTCTTACCCTATCATCTTCTCATACTGCTGCTGGCGGATATTTTGGGAAACCTTGCAGTCGACCTGGCCCGAGCTCAATGTCATGGCAAGCGCGTCTGCCATATCCGATTGGATTGACGACGGAATTGACGGGTTTTTGTTGGCCGGGCCAACCCAGATTTCGGTCGAGCCCTGGTGCTCAAACTCACTGGAGCCGACCTGGGTCAGCTCGGCGCCAGAAACGAGCGAGAGGACGACGTTGGTGGGAAAACGTTGCTCGAGATATGCCTCGACACCAAGGGTGTGCGTGGTGTTGACGAGGATACATGTGTGCTGTGGGGAGACGACGGGCTCGATAACGGAAGCAATGTCGTAAACGTCAGGAAGGGCCTTGACGCAAAGGAAGACGTAGTCGAATGGTGCCTTGGAGATGTTGGCAGCGTCTTCAGGGGAGCGCACAACTGCTCGGAGGTAAGCGTGTGAATTTGTGCAAGTGAAACATTGTTTGGGATAGGTGTGTACCTGCGCGCGGCTTGAAACGTTCTGTGCCGTATAACTTGGACCTGATGGCGCTTGGTGTCAATTGCGGCTATCCCACTGAACGATCTGACGATTGCAGGCACACGTACTTCATCGTTATGCCGTACTGTGACACATGATCGAAGCCTGATTTCCATACCAGCGTCACGTCGCAGGAGTGTGTGGCCTGGAGGCGCCAGGAGAGGAAGGCGGAGACGGCATTGCCGCCAACTGCGATAATGTCAGCCGAGCGAACTCGCGGTCGCAATTGTGAAGGAGCCGAGTTGACGTGAGCCCCAGCGGAGGCCAGTTGTGTCAGGGCGGGAGGACGGGAGGCTCAAGGTACGCGACATACCTGACAGGATTCGGAGCCTCGGCGTGGCAGGTGCCATGATGGCCGCGTGTGGAAGAAAAGGACGAAGAACTTTTTAGTCCTCTCGATGGTCGAAGGGAGGTTAGGGGTTGACGACCAGAAGTGTGGCGGGACGAAGAGGTGAAGCGGGTTGCGAATGCAGGCCGGGCGCGACGTCCAAGCACCAGGGGAATTAGGAAATTACGGCGACGGGTACGGAATCAGAACGAGCGAAAGTCGACCAAAGGCGAGAGATGATGGCGGACATGTGCCGGTGAGTCGGAGAGAGAGAGAGCTGAGGTGGTGAGAGGAGAAGGGGAAGAGAGCGAGAGGTCGAGGGCGTCGGAGGAGTGGGTGGTGGTAGTGAAGTCGTAAGTAGACGGAGGTGGAGGTGCGCCAGTGGATTAGTCTATCGGGCGTCGGGCGAGGAAAGATGTCTCTCAACGGTCGCGGGCGACAAGAGGAAGCGGAAGCTCCCACCACCAGGCCGCGCAGGAATGGCAGCCACAGCCAAGGCGCAGGGAGAGATTAGTGCGTTGCGCCTGTGCCACGGAGTATCGGGGGCAGCGCGACGAGGGCTGGAGAGGAGCAGTCGCAGCACCGAGAGATGCAAAAGAAGCAGAGCAAAGGAGGATTTGGGAGAGCTTAGTCTTGGTGCGCTGCTGGTGCTTGCTTGGTGGATGGAGGATGGTGGATGGTGGATGGTGGATGGTGGTTAGTGGATGGTGGTGGGTGGATGGTGGTTGCTTCTTGCTTCTTGCTTCTTGGTGCTTGACACTCGAGGCTTGTCCTGGAGCTGACGGCTGTTACGATAGTCCGCTGGAGACTGTGAAGGTGCTGGTGTTGCTGGTGGTGCTGGTGGTGCTGGTGCCGGTGCTGGTGCTGTGCTGGTGCTGCTGAGGGCGTCGGCGGGCATCAAGATGACGACAGGGCGCGCGAGGGCTTGCGGAAGAGCGCGGCCACCATGACCGACAGGGGGCGCCGACCGATGGATTTACAATGTACATGTACTCGACAGAACCCTCTTTTACTCGTGGGTGTTATCGCTACACGTTGACTGCGACGGCGCGAAGACGGCCCAGTGCGATGCAGCGGCCAACCTAACGCAGTGCTGCACCGGACTACACTTCACCCGACGTCGATGAGAATACTGTCTGTGTAGAGCAGCCCGGCCGACGGCCACGCAGTGTTTGGCGCGCACCCAGGCATTTTGCCTTTGCCTCCAAAGCGCACAGCATAAAACTGCCAATGGCGCTGGGCTGCTCGCCTTGCGCGGCCTCCAGCTGCCAGGAGCTTACAAGTTATTTACCACGGCCAACAAGCACGCGACCCGGCCCGAATCGAGTCCGGCGGGCGGAATCCCACGTCGGAAGGATGGTGGTGATGGATCATGGGAGCCGCAGACAGCTGAGCTTATTGTTGTGTCGACATCTAGGTATAAGTTGAAACGAAACTTGCGCAGGCTCAAGCCATCCAGAGACAAATTCTGCCGCCCGCTGCTTGCGTCGTCTTGGCTGTCGTGTTTCGACTCGATCATTGTCTCGCCCGCACGCAGCTCACGCAGCAGCAGGTGCAGATGCAGCAGCACCGCACCTCGAGCTTCTCGTGTGCCCCTCGCGCTGCCTGCCCAAGGCGACTCCTGTTTCACCTTGGGCGTTGCGCAACGGGACGATTCTTGCCACACGGGAGTAGTAACCTTCTGCGCCACGGCATCCTGAAATTGGTCGTGACGTGCGCCGCCGAAGATTCCATGCCCGGCTCTCGTGGCCAACTTTGTCTTCACCGACCCACCCTCCAACGTCCAAGCCGTCGGAGTGCAAAGAGGCACGCACATTGCGAGCCTGCCCTCCAAACAACAGCGCACTTTGTACGCTAGGCTAAGCTTTGGCACGGCTTCCCGTCCAACCGACCATCAAGCACGGCACTTCGTCATGCCACGCCAGCCTGCTTCCATGGTTCTTCGGCCTGCAGCGTTCGCTGCTGCACTGGTGTCCCCGAGGCTCTAGAAGACGTTCTTTTATTTTTATCTTTTTTCTTTGTCGACAGCTGCGCGGGAAAAGGGGCTCTGCCTTTCTGGAATCCTGCGTGCATCCGCCAGCCTACTCAGAGGAACGTGTTGCCTAACGTCTTCTCCACTGTCCGCCATGCCGTCCTACCAGAGCAACACGCGAATACGCTCTCACGCTCGGCCCCCAACGAACACGGAATTATATCGTCACTCTGTTGTATGGACAGCACTCCCTAATTTCTGATCAAACCCCACTTGATGTTCAAGCAAATCCGTTGGGGAGTTGTCGGACGCCTGTCCAGTCAAGTCGGAGGCCCAGTCATTGCTAACTGCACCTAAACCATCCGCACCCCGCCACACCTTGTTGCCTCTAGCGCACGGTTTTTCATCACAATCTAGCTCGTGGCGCAGACGAACGATGAGGCTTCGAAGACCTTTTCAGACTTATTTTTCCCGCAGCGCCATACGTAAGTCCAGGCACACAGCCATGTCCTGAGCTGTCGGCAGGCAACGCAACCGAGCGGAATGGGGGCCATGATCGGCACCGGCAGGCGTCGTTGCCGCTGGTTCGACTGCGCGTCTCAGCCCACCGCAGCTGCCGGCAAGCAGACCCCGGGCGGCGGTGAGTGGATCATGAGCAGATTGGCAATTTTTTCCTTTTAGCATCCAGACCACTCGAGACTGACACATGGTTGCAAACGCCCACATGGCAACTGGCAACCGTCGAAATGAAAAGAGGGCACGGCGAGCTAGATTCTGCAGCGCCCGAAGCAGCCTCGCAGCCATTGCACAGCCGCCATGAATTACTGTAGATCTCGATTTCCAGGGCCGTCGTCGTGTTTCGAATGGCCAAAGAGCACCGGGCAACGGACGATTCAAGACGTGCCGTGCCTTGGGCGACGGCCGCAACGTGCGCGGAGCTCCGAGGGCAGTTCACGTCCCGCGCTGTCCGAAGCTCGAGCAGAGCATCCGCGGGAGGTCCTGTACTTGCCAGCCCCGACTTGAAAGCTGCTCCATCCGGCGGTCGAGCCTGGACGAGACAGACGTGACAAGTGTCAGGGCGCCACGGAGCACGGGGGCGGTTGGCATCCATCAGGTCCTGCCATCCGCATCCATCCTGAGATAGCTACCCGTGCCATCTAGGAGAGGGGACGACGCATCCTTGGCGTTCCTCATCTGCAGCCAATCGTGCCACGGCCCACGGCCCAAAATAACCATGGCCCAAAGCGGCAAGCGAGATTGCACTCGCAGAGCTTCAGCAGCGCAAGAACAAGTCGGACGCCAATTCACAAGAGACAGAGTCAGGTCGCGGGCTGTGGCGCTGTCACTGTTGCGTCAGGCCAAAAGTCGATTCCGCCCATCTCCAGTCGTATCCGCTGACCGACACGCACCGCCCTCTCTATCCACATCCCAAACAGGAAATGGCCCAGAATCACCTCCACGCGGCAATATTATCCATGTCTACGGCCGCTCCTGTCTCCGGCCACGCCAGCATCCAATGAACCGAAAGCCGCCTTCTGCCGTGGGTAGACGTTGCTGCTCTCCGTACAAGATGTAGATGACGTCACCCCCGACCATGCGCATGGCAGCTCTCAATGGTGTCTATGGAACAAGCAACCTGAACACCTTTGGGGAATCGGGGCACCGACGCGACGCCATTCACCATCCCCTTCCTCCCCTGCCGCTGTCTGCTGGTACACGCTCTATATCACGCGCCCAGTAAGCGCACCAGAAACACACCACACCACAAAGCCCCCGTCTCGCTATGCTCACCTCTTATCGCCATTGCATCTCACTGCTCATGCATTCCATCGCGCTGGGAAACATGGCTTGCTTCTCCTGTTTTCCCCTTATCTCGTGCGCACGCCAACACACCGCCCGCCGCACGCCGCCATTTCCATGCCATCCCACTCACACCACCGTCCGTGGTATCCACCTGTCCACCTGTCCACCGCATCCAGCAGTGCGCGTCGCACTGCGTTCGCTAGATGCTCCGACGTCGTCCTCCCAACTAACTCACCTGGCTATCCCCTCGCACCGCAGTCCATCGCTCCAGGCACCACCCAGTCACCATGCGAGTAGTCGCCTTCATGTGCCAGACCCTTTTTCCTTCCCTCCCTTCACCTTTCTTGACTCCTTCTTTTCTCCCCTTCCCCTTTCCGTTCGTATTCGCATTCATCCTAAACTCGAAGCGCGCATCGGGTCACTCAGTATAATTCCGCGGAAGCATCCAGTGCCACCTCCACATCTCCACCCCGCGAGCGATTTCAATGCCATCTCATCGCTTCGCTTTCATGTTGGCACCGTCCCGTCACCGACACATACTTTTTGGGGAACCAATGCTTTCCTGCTGATGCGAAGCGGCAAAGCACAGAACCGGACACGCGTCCATTCAACTGAATGAATCGTGCGTCGTCTAATCTTCGCTTGGCGCTATGTCGGAGTGCTAGTACGCAGCAGCACATGCCGTGCTTGTGTATGGCCAGCAGAAGAGACTAGGTGCTGTCACTGGTGGGCGGACGCTTGAGAAAACGCCCCTTAAGAATAGGCATCCAAGTTGATCGGTGGAGCGCTCCGCGCGTCGCTCGCGTTTTCGTTGCCCTTCCCACTCTCACTCTTCAGCTTTCGTACCCCGGCTGCAGCGTCAACCTCGCTCAGCTCGCTTCTTAGCCATACGCCGCCCTACTTCTCGTCCGGCTTATGCTATTAGCGCATTCTGCTTTTCTTCTTTCCGGCGGCCACTGCACCACTGGAGTCTGCTTACTCTCTTCCATTCCGCCTACATCACTATCTCTCACTCCTCGTATCTTTTCTCTTTACCCTGTTCCCTTTATCAACCTATCGCAGTTCCAACACCGCACCTTTGCCAGAGCCATAGCTCCTCACCAAAGCTACATCTGCCCGTCGCTCACTTGGCATGCCATTCTCCCAACCTTCTTCAGATCCTGCCGTCGTCTTCGGATCCCCCGGATACAGCCGGCCTGCGTCCCGCCCTACCCCAGAGCGCCACTCTGGACCCTTTCACTTCCTCGCCCGCTCGCTCTCCCGTCTGTACCGAGAGCTGCGGGCTCTCTTCGTATCCGACTTCCGCTTTTGCTATCTGATTCCAATGAAGCTGCTCGGCGAGGGTTGAGTTTCGGTCAGTGTGCTTCGAGCCATCGGCTCTACCAAGTCTAGCCAGCTGTCAGCGAGAAAATCAAGGGGAAAACAAGTATACTCGGAATAATGATGACGGTTTGCTCGTTTGGTAAACGAATGGCGTTGCGCCCCCGTCATCTCCGCATCCGTCCAAGTGTCGTCTACGTTGGGGGTTAGCGTCGTTGTAGCGGCTGGCGTAGCGCCGGCTGTGGCGTTGGGGATTCCTGGGGCGAGGTGTGGGGATCGCAGGTTTGGCATGGCACGGCGCGGCGCGGCATGGCGGGCGGTCTTACCAGGTAGGTGATGTAGACGAGGAGTTTGGCGTGACTTGGATTGCAGTTTGGTGGTGAGCGAGGAAGATACGTGTCCTGAGAGACAGACGCACTGATGATCGTGTCGGATGGAGGATGGGTGTGTTTGATGTGAGTGCTGCAGCCATTTGCCAAAGTCGACTCTGGGAGGCACGTCGAGGCGTAAGAACAAGAGCAATTGGACTGTTTACCTGAATAGAGGTCAGGTGAACCATCATACTTGACGCAGACGCTCGCCTTCAATTCGATCACCTTGAAATTCCTTCTCCTTCCTACCACCTCTATATATGTTGCTCACTGCATCGCTGCGGCCGACGCTCTCCAAAATCAAATTCAACGCATCTCCCCTGAAGCAGCATCTGGCACGTCCCGTCCACAATGTTCCAAGCCTTTCGGTCATGAATCATAAACAGACACCATCACAGTGGAAGATGAGTGCGGTGAACAAGAATCCACCAAGCTGACCATCGATGGTCCGCGTGGTCCTCCGACTGCAACTTGGGCCCCCGAGCTCACTGCCGAAGGTGACCCAAAGCCTCAAACTCGAACTCAATCCTAGGCAAAAAGCTGGGGCACTTTTGCAAGGTTTCTGAGCACTTCGCTGTGTCCACGAGGGTCCGCACTACCCCGCCCAGAGCAGCCAAAGGTTCGGCCAAAAGTTTATATTCCAGCCTCTTGCAATTCCAGCTTCAACTATGCTACCGGACAACGCTATCCTCAGTACCTTTTCGAAATCATCTACTTCCCTTTCGCAACCTCGCTCTATCAACGTTCTCGGTCCCTTTTCTATCCGCCTTTCACTGCCAGCTCGTCAAACATGTGGGACAGATGCAAGCTCTCGCTTCCGGGCAAGAAACTCACCCGCTCGCAAAACGGGAGCAAAACGCGCAAGCTCCCGGCCCCGGACAGAAAACCCGCTATGAAGGATACAGCAGTCCTTCAGGAGAGTTTGAGGCTCGACTATGCCGACCGGCGCGACGAAAAATTGCCCATGCCCAACGAGCTCGAAGGCAGGAAGCGCCAGGACGCGGAGGGGCCCCGCGTTAAAGCGAACGAGGGGAAGGGGAAACGGGTGCGCTTTCAAAGTCCGCTCGTCACAAACGGCGACGCACTCGCTCTGCCTTGTCCTCCTCCTCCTCCTCCTCGTACTCTTCATCCTCTTTTGCGGAGTGCAACAAGCAAGGATGTTTCTACTTCCAAGGCTCCAAGAAAACGCACCCTGCTTCCTCCTACGCAAAGTCGACAGTCTTAAGGAATAATCGCTCCCGAGGCCCCACGAGTGTTTTCCCTGCCTCCCTCGCGGAGCTGACTGACCAAAAAGTCTCCTACTTTTAGGGTCTCGAGATGGTCCACTCTGCCTCCGCCATCATGGAGCGGGCAATCCAATGATAATTCTGCTTTCAAAGATCCAAAGACATATGTTCTGCGTCCTCCGTCTTAGAGCCGACTATCTAAAGAACTGGCTTCTTCCAACGTCCCAAAATCATCCGCTCTGCAGCCTCTTTCATCGAGCCAATCCAAGGAAACCTCAATTGGCCGACGGTGATTTGCATGAGCTGTTGGATCAAAAATGACCACTGTCTCCACCAGAGTCAAACAGGTCAGGAAATTCAGATCATTCGACGCAGAGGAGATTCCCATCATAAATAGTTTGAATACATGGCACAGATCAAAAACCAGCCGCAAAATTAGTACTCTAGGTGAAGAACTTGGGTTCCACTCGTTATGCGGAACGGAAGGGCAACTAAGGCACGTGCCTTTACCTGACTATTTAGGTACGCAACCACTTGCTCCGCTAAAGTGCTTGCATCACATCTCTCGCCTTTCATCAAAGTCAGAGGAATCAATCACTTCGAGCGACAGCGGAGCTGGCACATCCCAGGTCCTCTTGACTCTCCTGTCACCATGGTGTCCGCTGGCCTAGCGTCCGTCGATGTCTTCAACTACCTCAGACCCGACCCCCACGCTCTCAATTTGCCAAAAATCACCGATATGCGCAAGCTCTTTCGCAGACTGCAGCTACTCTTGCATCCTGACAAGGCGCGCACGATTTCAGATGCTGCTACCGCCCAGCGGTTGGGTTTCAACTTCGTAATGCTGCGCGCAATCGAAGAATGGCTAGACCTGCCCGGATATAAGGAGCAATACGCAAAGAGACTCCGTTTGACAGCAAACCAGGAGAGGCAGCAGTGGGGAAATTAGTGGAATCCACACGGGGTTGAAGGCGGCGCTACGTTCCAGCCTCTCCCTTCATGGAGTCGACGGTCCAAATCCAAGGCTGCTTTTCCCCAAAAAGCCACCCAGGCGGCAGGCAGGGGCCCTTCGTCCGCCCAAACAAATCCACGGGGCACTTCAAAGACAATGTTTTCCAAGAGAGTCTCCACAACTGCACACAGCTACAACAATGGAATGTATGCGCCTGCCAATTTTCCTGCTTTCCCGCCAGCCGGCATCCCCAACGCACCAAGATACGACACCCCTAACAACAAACTCGACATCGAAACTTAGTTCGCATAGGCTGTCTGTTCAGTGATTACCATATTCACCGAACCTGTGTCGCCATAGCTCGTTTGAGCCGTGGCGACTCTGTCGTCGCGGAGCTGGATGCAACCGCCCTACTTGGCCTCCTCATCCGAACTTGTGGTGCGAATCCCATGTGCATCATCAACTTTGCTCAACTGCCCCACATGCGTGCCAGACGAGGCACACGCGGATGCATGTGTCAAGAGTGCTCACGACTGCCCGAGGGTACATTTTTTGGGCATGTTCGAGCTGTCGCTGGGAGGAGAGACGCCTTGGGTCTATGTTTGGAGGTTCTTGACCGGATCGGATAAGGCATAAAACAAGTACGGATACTGGAAATGGCATTCGCGCGGGCCCCTCACTGAAGAGCCCGTCTCCCCAATTCCCACGTTGTAGATGGCTTGAATGGGTTTCTCTACGTGCTCAATTCTCAAAGATGGATATTGTGCTAATCGTTGGCCCAATTCTATTTTTATATGTATATTTTCTTTTCTTCTTTGTTTCTGCGTGGGCGTTCCCTTCAGGGAAAGTTGCTCGATCCGCACGCTTGCCACATCTACGTGTCTAGCCTATGACCGTGCAGACGGACAGGCCTTCCAACCTTTGTCGCAGCAGCCCACGTCAGACAGATCCAGCCAACCGATTCATCTCCAACGACACAGCTCAAACCCCTAACCCCCTTTCCCCTCCCACAGCCCACAAAGCCCTTTGC
>JAIFKG010004423.1:0-11920 GCA_020351975.1 Phyllosticta ampelicida
AGTGATTGGAGTTGGGAGGCAAAACTAGTTTGGTTTTTCCAGTAGACTTGGCATCCATAGTCAGCTACGCTGGCCACGCATACCATATACAGCTGGCGCATCGCCTGGGTCGATAGGTCGCTAGACCTGACTACAGGTCTGTACAGCCCCTATGAGAACATGCGGGTGAGTAGATGCAGAAAGGTGCGAGATGGGACGAGACAGGTGGTGGTGTTTTGAAGTGTTTGACGTGGGATGGAGAAAATGGAGCGAAAAGGAACGGCAATGCGAAGCCTTCCAAGAGGGGAAATGGTCAACATCGGGAACGAGGTGACATTTGGAGGTACTGCCGTACACTCTTTTCATCTTGCGTCGCTCTCTATCACCGTCCGGGACCCACCCTCATTCGGTTCATCCGCTACTTTTCAGCGCCAACGCTCGCTGCCAAGTACAAAGGGAAGGAGAGAACGAATAGGAAAAGAAAAAAGAAAAAAGAACTGAGCAACATATCACTGCGGCGTAAGATTGGGTCGTTCCCTCGATAAAGTGATACAGAGTCGACGCGTCTTCCTTCTTAAGCATACCGTGCCATCACACGGGACGAAAGTTAGGGCCTTTACCATATGCTAAAAAGCGGGAGGCATTCATGGTCGAATTGGAGGACACGAGGCAGTCTAGAAAGGGCGATGGTTGTAGTATCGCAAGGTAGTCGTACATTGATCTGAATTGTTCTCCGCTGTCTTCCTCTTTTCCCAAGTTCTTCACCGCCGCGGACATCTTGTCATCTGTGCCTTCGATTCAAGGCCTGGAGATGGTTGGTCGCTTTCTCTTCTTGTTCTGGTCCGAATGCGTCACTGGCACGGAGCGGTGAGCGCGGGCCTCATCCCTTGAATCTCTAGCCTCCTCGCGTCGTCTTGGTCAATCGAGATGAAACATGGCGTGGGCTTGCCTGTGGGCTTGCCTCGACTCGTACCCAACTTAGTCCTTAAACATCTGAACCCTCATCGTCATCAAACTGCTCGAGGCTCGACGTGTTTAGCGTCTGGACACCAGGGTGGTCCAGGGGCTCGCGGTCATCAGACAGCCTTTTCCAGGGGCTAACCAGAGGGGGCGAATTCTGTACATCCAAAGAAAGCGTGAATATCAGGAGCACGGCGAAGAAGTCCCCGGCGCCGCGCTGCCACCGTTACCGCACTCAGCGTGTCACTCAAATGCGCGTCTGGCGAGTGCGAGTCGCCACAGAAGAAGCAAGTGAAACAATAACCAGGCCTTACCTTGGCACCCAGCCAATCTCCTCGATTGGCCATCGCAACCACTGCCGGTAGACCGACTCTACCAGCGCGTAGACCCTGGTGATGAGATGCGTGCCCCAGCCCTTGACCCACCAGAGATGGTCAAGCCGGTGCAGCAAGACGGCGTAGTGTGCAAAGATGATCAGCGACATGGACGTGTGTTGTGTGAGGCGGGTCAAGTAGTCGTTGGATATCCGGCACAACCAGCTAAAGATGGGTCGCATGCGGCAGTCTGTTGGCCCCATATTGTACACGATGTAGTAGCTTTTGCTCAGCTCGTTCAACGCCTCGATATAGACATCACGATCGGTAGGACTCGGAGCCAGCTCGCGCTCCATGAAACGCCGTAGGTCCGTCAAGTAGTCTTCTTCGGGAGGCTTGAAGTGTTCAGCGGTGGTCAAGTCTGGGTCGAAACTATCGCGGTTGACCCGATGCAGCATGGCGCCAATGCTACCAGACAGGATCCAGTCACGGGAGGACTCTATAATACTGGTGATGCCGCGCATTAGGAAGAGCCAGTCGGCCACGCCTTCATTGCCGACAAAAAGGAAATCGTCGGTCTTTCGAGGCATCGCGAGGGACAGCATGGCCGTTAGGGCGGAGAAGATGTAGAGCGGTGAGCAATTTTCTTGGGTGACATGTGGGAGAATGGCCGTAGGACCGCGAAGGCCAATTTTGTGATGAGAGATTGCCCTTTGCATGTAGAAATCAGCACAGTCAGGCTTCCAGTAGGCCACGTGGAGGGCTGAAAAGGCGAGGATGGCGCGCATCACAAAGTCGTACTTGAAAGCAAGGCGAGGCACTTCGACTCGCCACAAGGTCCGGAGCTCAGGATTTGCTGTAATCGTGTGAGATGTCGACGTCGAAAAATTATGGAGCAACTCCAGGTCGACCATATTTAGTCGCAGGTCTTCCTCATCTTCGAGAATAGCAACTTCGCCATTGACCTGCGGGCTACTAGTGGCGCTCGTTTCGGGCAGAGTTGCTGGAAAGCGAAGATGGGCGCTCGTTATCTCCAACGAGGGCAAGCTTTGCGGACTTCTCGATGAAGACGCGGCCTTCCGCGCCATTATCTCTGGATAGTCGCATTTTATCGTGTGCTTGATGCAATTCCGACATTCAGGCTTCGTCTCGTCGCACTGAGGTCGGAAATGGTCAGCGACGTCAACACGTGAGGTTTTAATGTGCGCGTCGAGGACCCGTTCCAATAATGGAGTTTCGGGCGCAAGCAGTTGGCGAAAAGACGACAGGGTCATGATGGAGAGTGGCACAACACGTAGAGTGTAGAGCAAGGAACAAAGTGCGACAGGGGCTCATAAGGATTGAAGGTGGATGTGTTGCACGCGCGCCGGGTGAGGTCGGGGAGGCAAGGTCGGTGGTGTTGTCGGGCGTTGACCTACTGACCTTAATCTTTCGCCTTTTGCAGTGACCACAGCCATTCCTACTCTTGCGGTGGGGCTTGCGTGAGGCAGAGGGCGGCATGTCGGTTTCGGGTGTATTCATGGCAGTCCGCGCCTGTCATGGGAATGGGGTTGGGGAAGGCAAGCCGAACGCGATGGCATGTTCCGAGCCGTTGAACTTATGGCCGCCGACCAACGCTCTAGGCAGCATGTTTTCTCCAATCGCCCATGTCTCCTCCAACACCAACTCGGACGACTACCTTCCCGGCTTCAGCACAGGCATCTCAAGTCTCCAGTCTGCCGTCTCACCTTCATCGCTCATCCCCGTCCCAGCGACTGCGTTCCCGTTTCGCCATGGTCTACTCCTTTGACTACTACACTGAAGCAATCTTTGACGCAGAATCAGCCGCACTCGCGCCCTCTCCGCCACACGACCGACCGACCGACCGACCGACCATCGTCTTGAGGATCCTTTGATTGTGCTCGTGCCAGCATCAGAACAGCGCGGCTCTTACTCCTCATTGTGAACAGGAAGTGGGAAGACACTCCTCGTCAAATCACGTGGTCCCGTTGACGACATCTACCATCACTTACTGTGGGGAAGCTGTGAGCTAGGAGCTACCTACCAGGCCTCCGGAACTTCATGAATCATTCCTACATCTCTGGACAACAAAGTCGTTCTCCACCCGTACTTCTACACGAAGGGGTAAGTCGGATAGATCATTCCGTCCAGAACACGTGGGTTTGCAGTCTCATTAAATCCACGCGCAAATCAATTTCCCACGACCAGCCAATCGAACGCCATGCGCTGAGACTACCCTGAAGTTGCTGAAGTTCTGCTAATCTAAGAGATGCTTGTCCGTAAATATAGCCATCAACAACGGCCAGACCGTGGAGAAAACAGGAACTAATGGCGAAAATTAACGTGAGAACGAATATGGCATGGTACGACTCACGACAGAGACACGTCACATGTCTTCCAAACAGTCTCATCATCTACATGTATACTCGAAATATTGCACTGTTGCCTCGACTTGCATGCGGGTAGCTGCCGCAAACAAACTCGGACCCAAGCCCGAGTACAGGCATTGGCGCGCCGTGCGGATCGCAGAGGCACGACCGAGCCGAGATATCTAATTGGTGGCAAGGGGGTAGCGGCTACTAGATTCCTAGAGAGAGAGACAAGTCACGAGGTCACTTTAATTTCACAGGTAGTCAGTCCATGGTAGCACAGGTGTGATCAACCTCTCAAATTGCAGCGTCATGATCAACTGAAATTATTAGTAATGAGGTGATATTTCTCTCTCTGCCTACTATTCTGAAGCAGTCAGTGGAGTTCATGTTGGAAGACTCAATTCATTTTCCCATATCTTGGAGGAAGACCAAAGGCAGTAGCAGCACAACCAAGCTTTCGAAATGTCGCTTCGAAGTCCAGTTCTGTGGCGATCCGCCATCAGCTTGCTACCCAAAGTATATAGATGGAAAAAAGCTCACAGAGTTCATTTCCATCTCATCTCAAGTCATCGAACCAAAACAGCCTCGTTCTCCTCCCTTGCACTCACTATTCGACTGGTGTAGGGCAATGTGTCGAGGATAAAATGTCTTTTGCTATTTTCAGAAAGCTCTTTAATCTCGGCAACAAAGGTTTCTCCTAGCGCTATTGTGGACACAGCGTTGTAGGTACGAAATTGCGAACAATCATAAGGACAAGCAGTCTTGAGTATACAGGAGGCGCTGTAATACATTTCTTCCCTGTTTCAAGTGACATGTAAGAGGCTCTTCGTGCGTCCCTCTCTGGCTTGCCTCTACGGAACTGAATGTACCTATCCTTGATACACTCCATGGCTGACCACAATGTTTTGATTCCAGTACCGGGAGATGCGTGGCATATTCCCTACGATCTTGGGAGTGATCCAACTCATGGGCAGAGGAACTCGTTCCTAAGCGACTAGAAAGCGCAGGTTTCACGTTCGACAGTTGTTTTCTTAATCGCAGTGTTGCAGTGGCTGTGGGGTTGATGGGGATTGGGTGTCGGCGCTTAACGAAGTGGACTGGCGTGGTGCTTCCAACCTCTTGGAGTTAGACAAGTCAATAGAACAGTAAAAGCATCTGGCACTGAGAAGGCCTCGACCACAATGCTTCCACTCTTGTGGATGAAGACATCACCTGCATAATTGCACCATGGCATGAGAGATGACGTTAGGCTGGGGACCAACAGGGAGCATGAGCCCGCATGCATGTCCACATGCAAGTGAGGGGGCATAGCAAAAGGCAGGCCTCGTTCGACGTCGAATTCCATGTGTCTTGTTCCTGATAAACTGCCGCGAACATCTAGTCAAGGCACTTGTTTATTTCCAAATTCACTTCCAATGGGATCTGCCCTCGCCTCCTCGCCAGCCCACAAACGGGACGGGCCGCTCCCGTGCACATGCACACATCCATTATCCACGACTTTTGCCGCCTATTTCCGGGAAAAACTGAATCAATTTCCGTAGCGCAATGCCGATTAGCCGCCAACGCCTGGAAATGCTGCATGCTCAGCAGAAGAGTGCGCGCTTACAGCTTCGCAAACACGGTCGCAACCTGCCCGCTCATGTCGATCAGCGTGCTCTTGTTGCGCACCCACGCCTCGAGTCCGCGCCTGCCGTTCTCTACGCCAACGCCACTCTTCTTCCATCCACCGACGCTCATCTCAGCCGGCGACTCGCCCCAAGTGTTCATCCAGGTAATACCAGCCTGCAGCTGCTGAATCACCTTGTGGCCGGCGTTCAGGTCCTTGGTGAAAACACCAGCGGCCAAACCCATCTCGGTCTTGTTGGCCCGAGCAACTGCCTCGTCAACCGTCTTGTATGGCAGGACGCACATGACAGGGCCAAAAATTTCTTCCTGGACAATCTTCATGTCGTCGTTGCAGTTGGTGAAGACAGTCGGCTGAACCCAGAAGCCGCCCTTGAGCTCTGCTGGCAAGTTCGCAGGCGCCTCTGCACCTCCGCAGAGAAGCTTAGCCTTGTCGTTTTCGATGCCGTGCTTAATGTACGACAGGACCTTTTCATGGTGCACCTTGCTCACGAGCGGACCCATGTTGGTGTTCATGTCGAACAGGTTGCCCAAGCGCACGTATTGGATCTTCTCGAGAAGACGCTTCTCAAACGCAGGCAGCAGGGCCTCAGGAACGAATACGCGCGTGCCGTTGGTGCAGACTTGGCCGGTCGAGTAGAAGTTGGCCATCATGGCACCATCGACAGCGTTTTCAAGTTCGGCATCCTCGAGAATGATGACTGGAGACTTGCCGCCCAACTCCATCGTCACGTACTTCATGCCGCCAGCGGCCGAAGCTGCAACCTTGGACCCAGTGCTCACCTGTCCGGTGAAGGACACCTTTGCAATTCCGGGGTGCTGCGTGAGGTACGCACCAACATCGCCAGCACCTTGGACAATGTTGAAGACACCGGGAGGAATACCAGCCTCAGTGTAGATTTTCGCTAGGGTCTCGCCGTGGAGAGGTGTGAATTCGGATGGCTTGTATACCATGCAGTTCCCCGCAGCCAAACAGGGCGCAGACTTCCAGAGAGCACTGCGTCAACACATCAGCATTCACGACATTCATATCACTTGAGATTACAGATGCTGATGAGTGTAATGACGCACATTTGAATAGGATAGTTCCAAGCACCGATCCCGACGCAAACACCCAGCGGCTCCTTCTTCGTGTACGCCCACGCATCGTCCCTCAGCTGTATCGTCTCGCCATTCAATCCACCGCTGGCGACCATGTTGGCAAAATACTCTAGCACATCGGCGCCGGTCACCACGTCCACGCAGCTCGTCTCGCTGTAGGCCTTGCCCGTATCGTGTGTCTCGGCCTTGGCAATCTCATCGTTGCGCTCGCGAAGCAGCCGAACAGCTTTTTGGAGAACACGCGCGCGTTGCGCAGCGGGCGTCGCGGACCAGCCGGGGAATGCAGCTTGCGCGCTGGCGACGGCTGAGTCTACGTCGGCGTGAGAGGCGGCGTGGACGGTAGCGATGGGCTTGGCGTTGGACGGGTCAATGGACTCGAAGGTTTTGCCGGAGGTTGCGGGCTGGGCTTGGCCGTCCCAGTAAAGCTGGCGAGTTCCGTAAGTGTGCGACATGGCGGCGCCGGCAGTGGTGGTGATGGTAGCGATGGTGGTGGGAAACGATGATATCTTCTCACAAGAGAAGCTCGGCGGAGGGCGGCGGATGTAGCAGCAAAAGTGGGCCGCACAAAAGTAGCCACGGCGACAACGGTGTGTATGGCGCTCGACGGTGAAGTGTGCGCGCGGGACTGCGACGCCCGTTCAAAAGAGTTTGCATTGGACGCGATGGATCCAGTGACCGTGTTTAGCGGCGCGCTCAAATGACCTTTTTCAGGCAAAGGGACCCGCGATCCCTCCCCACCACCAGACATCATCCACCACCACCTCGCGGCTTGGGCTTTCTTCCGCCCAGGCCACACCGACAGCCCCGTCCACGATCGCCTGTCGTCGACTGATACCGGTGCCATTTCGCCCTGCCATCGGGGCCTGAATGCATGCCTGTGGGGTAGCCGCACCGCTGATGCTGCCATAGCGTCTCCGAGGGTCATCCTAGAGGGCCCTGCATGTCCTTCCTCCCGAAAATTCTTCAAGAGGCTTTTGTTCCTCTCTCTATTCCTTGGACTTCATTCTTTGTCCTTTCCGCACGCGTCTGCTTTACTCTCGTTTCCTCTCCCGGTCCCCATTGATAGCCGCAGCCGTGCCAACATGTCCACCACCACCAAGCTCCCGGCTCACACCGTCAATGACTACGACTTTGTCATTGCTGGCGGCGGTACTGCTGGCTGCGTCGTTGCTAGCCGCCTTGCCGAGTATCTGCCCAACAAGAAGATTCTCCTCATTGAGGCTGGTCCCTCGGACTACCAGGATGACCGCGTGCTCCTTCTCAAGGAATGGCTCAACCTCCTCGGCGGCGAGTTTGACTACGACTATGGCACCACCGAGCAGCCCATGGGCAACTCGCATATCAGGCACTCTCGCGCCAAGGTGCTGGGTGGTTGCTCCAGCCACAACACTCTGATATCGTTCCGCACATTTGACTATGACATGCAAAGATGGCAGGCTCTGGGTTGCCAAGGATGGGACTTCAAGACCATCAACCGCCTTCTGGTTAACGACCCGGGTATACATGTCGGCGTCATAGACTAACTTTAGCCAGGACAACCTCCGCAACACCGTGCAGCCCGTCCACGACCGTCACAGGAACCAGCTTTGCAAGGACTGGATCACTGCTTCCGCCCAGGCCCTGGACATTCCCATTCTTCACGACTTCAACGCTGAGATCAAGCGTACCGGTCATCTGAAGCAGGGTGTTGGTTTCCTCTCCGTTGCCTACAACCCTGACGATGGCCGCCGTAGCAGTGCCTCTGTCGCTTACATCCACCCGATTCTCCGTGGCGAGGAGAAGAAGCCCAACCTGACCATCTTGACCAACGCCTGGGTCAGCAAGATCAATGTTGAGGGCGACCGCGCCACTGGCCTCAACGTTACCTTGTCTGACGGTTCGAAGCGCGTCCTCCGCGCCAAGAAAGAGACTATTATCTGCAACGGCGCAATCGATTCTCCCCGTCTGCTGCTGCTCTCTGGTTTGGGTCCTAAAGAGCAACTCCAGAACCTGGGCATCGACGTCGTTCGCGATATCCCCGGTGTTGGAGAGAACCTGCTCGACCACCCCGAGAGTATCATCATGTGGGAACTCAACAAACCCGTTCCCGCCGATCAGACCACCATGGACTCTGACGCGGCCATCTTCCTCCGCCGCGAGGTCCCCAATGCCAACGGCGACGACAAAGATATTGCGGACATCATGTGCCATTGCTACCAGATTCCCTTTGTCTACAACACTGCCCGGTAAGTGATGTATACATCCAAAAAAAAGTTGCAAGACTAATAGAGTCAGTCTTGGCTACGACACTCCCATAGACGCCTTTTGCATGACCCCCAACATTCCCCGCCCCCGCTCGCGTGGCCGTCTCTTCCTGACCTCTGCCGACCCAAACGTTAAGCCTGCGCTCGACTTCCGCTACTTCACCGACCCCGAGGGCTACGATGCCGCCACTATTGTTGCTGGTCTCAAGGCTGCCCGCCAGATTGCCGAGCAGGAGCCCTTCAGGTCGTGGATCAAGCGCGAGGTTGCCCCTGGTCCCAAGATCCAGACCGACGAGGAGCTCAGCGAGTATGGTCGCCGCGTGCACCACACAGTCTACCATCCTGCCGGTACCACCAAGATGGGAGACGTTACCAAGGACCCTCTTGCCGTTGTCGACCCCGAGCTCAAGGTCCGTGGCATCAAGGGACTTCGCATTGCGGACGCGGGTGTCTTTCCCGAGATGGTCACCATTAACCCTATGCTGACGGTGCTGAGCATCGGCGAGAGGTGCGCTGAGCTGGTCGCCCAAGCCGCCGGCTGGCAGGGCATGGAAACCCCCAAGCTTTAAGCGCATCTTTGTAGACGTTTAGCATAGTTTTGGGTTTACGCAGTCCCGGTTTTACGGTTTATGGGGAAAAGGCGCTTGGTTGACATTACGCGGGAGAACACGGCCATATATATCCTAGTCGGCATTTTGCATAGCATGGAAATATCAAGTAATTAACGTTCGCCTCGTCGTTTCAAACTCGTGGCTCAATGCTTGTAGATCTTGCTGGTTCATGCCTAATGAGCGCGATAGATCTCCGAGCCATCTCCCGAACTCGTTCAGCAGTCAACTTCCCAAGTCGCCACTCCACGTGATGACCTCCCGCGTTGTCACCGGCATCTGTTTGACACCTTGAAGCGCAAAGGGACGCTACACGTCGGTGTAGTATCCTCCCGCTTTTCAAATTTTCATCCCTTCGATATCTTTTTCGCATCATCTCGTTCTTTTTCGGCGTTCTCGCCCGGTAATCGCCATATCCGCACTAGATACCCTATCTTTACCATGGCATCAGCGAAAGCATCCGACACAAAGTAAGAGTTTGACAAACATGACTCAACTCTCGTCTTGAACTTCACTAACATTAAAATCAGGCCCGTTCATATTCTCTTTGTCGGCGCAGGCGCAGTAGGCTGCTTTTACGCATCAAGACTCCATCATGTGTGTGCCCAAGCCATCCACCTCTCGATAAAGGTCTAATGCAAGCATGAAATCAGCCGTCGAAAAACATTCACGTCTCCCTAGTCGCACGCTCAAATTATCCCGCTCTGTCGCGATCTGGCATCCAACTGGAAACGCGCAACTTTGGCAACTATCACTTTGCGCCGCATGCTGTGTATGCGTCAATCGACGAGGCCGCGGCGGCCACACCACCTTCGGGCTGGTCCTACGTTTTCGTGACGACCAAGGCGCTTCCAGACGTGACGGACGACGCGGCGGCGATTGAGCCCGTGGTCGGCGCGGGCAAGACGTGCATCGTGCTGATCCAAAACGGGGTTGGCATAGAAGAAGCGCATCGCTCGCGGTTTCCGCATAACCCCATCGTCTCTGCCGTCACGGTCATTTCAGCCGAGCAAGTACGGCACGGTGTGGTGAGGCAGAACCGGTGGACGCGCATCAGCATGGGAGCGTATACGGACGGACTGGGCGTAGACGAGTCGAGGGCGGCCCAACAGCAAGAAACGCAGCAACTATCGCGGCGCGGCGAAGCTTGCGTGCGCGAGCTGATGCACTTCTTCAACGATCTAGGTGGGCTGCGTGACGCGGAGTTCTACGACGAAGTGGCGCTGCAGCAAGTGCGGTGGCACAAACTGCTCATCAACGCCGCCTTCAACCCCTCGGCGGTTCTCAGCGGCGGCCGCGGCAACGCTGACATGGTGACGGACGCAGAGCTGCGCGCCCACCTGCACGGCATCATGGCCGAGCTGTACGCCGCCGCCCCGCGCATCCTTGGCCGCCCGTTCCCTGAGAAGTTGGCCGGTCCCGACGCCATCTTGAAGAGCACCGAGCGCAACAAGGGCGGCAAGCCGAGCATGCTGCTCGATTGGGAGCGTGGTCAGCCGCTCGAGTTAGAGGTCATTTTGGGGTTGCCCATTCGCATTGCTCGACAGAGAGGCGTCGAGCTGCCGCGGTTGCAGACGGTGTATGCATTGTTGAAGAGCGCGGTGAGAGAGAGGGATGCTCGATTGAAGGCGGAGAAGGTGAAGGGGGATCCGAAGTTGTGATTAATTTCGCCAATCTCGTAGATAAAGCTGAGGGATCGCATTACTAGCTATGGCACTCGTTTCCACTTCCCCTGGTCGTTCGTAAAACGAGTGAGAAAATGGCCCTCATTGTTCAATTACACATCCAACGCGTTCCTGGGAGATGCCCAGAATTTGTCCGTCTTGACGGGCAGTCAAGACAACAAACGTCCTCCGTTGTGCAACCTCCCGTCCATTAACCGCAATATGTACCAACCTCCAGGCCATGGCGCTGCTTTCTCATGAAACGGTCCTCAGCTCCCCCACATTTCGCAATCCATTGTCTTCCAACTAGGTCGAGCCAACCGCCCTTCCCGCTCGAAGAGCTCGCTCGTCAGTCACATCGCCCCCACTTACCCGACCGCCGGCCGGCTACAAAAGCTACAACGGCAACGTCCGCAAGGCCAGTGGAGCATGCGATAGCCAATCGTTTGGGAAGGTGATGGAGAGCGAAGAGGCGAACCAGATGTGTTGCGCATGTGGATCCAACAATAAGCAGACAAAGGGGTTTTTTGTAAGCCGAGGGGACGGACCTTGTGAACCAGGTCATTGCCACTGCCCTCGATATCTGCAACTGCCAAATTAGTGGGAGTATTGATCTGTCCAATCTGCAGTCATTGTAGCCTACAACAAAATAGCTGCTCCAAGCAAGAACCGCCATATGGATTATAACTGCAGCCCAAATACCACATCCTCCTTCTCCACTGGTGCTATCCCATTTCTGTTCCCACTGCCGACGACGGGGCGCAAAAACGTTTGCAAAAACTACGGGATGCGAGACTTGAACTCGCGACCTTCAGTGCTCTTCAGACAAGTCTGTTAGACTGACGTGATAACCAACTACACCAACCCCGCTTTTGAATGCATTTACGTGAACTAATAAAATATATATTGTAATATAATTTTTCTACAATACAGTCTTATGCATTTTCGCAGAATTTTTGTGGCTAGAAATTACGAAGCGCATCGATTGATTGATTGATTGATTGATTTTTGCTTTACGTCCCGGTGGAGTCGATGACTATTCAGGACGGGACAGTT
>JAIFKG010004424.1:0-17145 GCA_020351975.1 Phyllosticta ampelicida
CGTTATATCCACCTCAGTCAACCTCAATTCTCCACCACCACGCCCATTTCCATCTCCGCCGCTCGCCCGCCATCTTTGCCGTCTTCCTCCCAGATACTTTGCAGCAGGCCATGCTTCGCGCCTCGCAGCCGTCGACATGGGTCCCACGCTCCCTCTCCCTCGCCCGCTGGCGGAGCGCCTCGACCGTCACCAACCTCAAGCAGTATCCCGCTGTGGGCGAGCGCATCCACGGCTTTACCTTGAAGCGCGCAAAGCACTTCCCAGAGCTCGAGCTGACGGCTCTGCACCTGAACCATGACAAGACTGGCGCAGAATACCTTCACGTGGCGCGCGACGACTCGAACAATGTCTTTACTATTGGATTCAAGACGAACCCGCCGGATGACACCGGAGTGCCGCACATCCTCGAGCACACGACCCTTTGCGGCAGTGAGAAGTTTGTGCACACGCCCGGCCGTGGAGTCATGGCTGACAGCACAGATATCCGGTCCGCGATCCCTTCTTCAAGATGCTGCCGCGATCACTATCCAACTTCATGAACGCCTTTACCTCGTCCGACTACACCAGCTACCCGTTTGCCACTATAAACCAGCAGGACTTCAAAAACCTCATGTCCGTCTACCTCGACGCTACTCTGCGACCGCTCCTCAAAGCTAGCGACTTTACCCAAGAAGGCTGGCGCGTTGGTCCCCAGAACCCGCTGGAGAAGGCTTCGGCCGACAATCAGCTGGCGTTCAAGGGCGTCGTATACAACGAAATGAAGGGCCAAATGTCAGACGCGAGCTATCTCTACTACATTCGCTTCCAGGACCAAATATTTCCTGCCATCAACAACTCTGGTGGCGACCCGCAGAAAATCACCGACCTGACGCATGAGCAACTCACAAAATTCCACGCCGACCACTACCACCCTAGCAACGCCAAGATCTTTACCTATGGAGACTTTCCGGTTCAAGAGCATCTCAAGGAAATAAACGCGCAGCTGGAAAAGTTTGACAAGATCAAGGTCGACACGGATATCAAGGTTCCCATTAGCCTGGCGCAGGGCCCGCGAAATGTGACTGTCAAGGGTCCGGTGGACCCGCTGGTTCCGGCCAACATGCAGTACAAGACATCAACGGCGTGGTTGGCTGGTGATACATCCAACATTCTGGAGACTTTTTCGTTGAGTGTGCTCTCGTCTCTACTGCTCGACGGCTACGGCTCTCCCCTGTACCGCGGGCTGATTGAGGCGGGCCTCGGGCCGGATTGGAGTCCAAACACTGGTTTTGATACATCTGGCAAAGTTGGCATCTTTTCAGTCGGTCTGAACGGTGTCAAGAAGGAGGACGTTCCCAAGGTCAAGGAGGCCCTCTTCAAGACTCTGAAAGAAACCAAGGAAAAGGGCTTCCCCCAGGAAAAGATTGATGGAATACTCCACCAGCTTGAGCTTAGCCTCAAGCACAAGACTGCCAGCTTTGGCATGGGCCTGATGTCGCGGCTGAACCCGGGTTGGTTCAATGGTGTGGATCCTTTTGAATCTCTGGCTTGGAATGCCACAGTTGAGGCTTTCAAGAGGGAACACGCTAAAGGAGCCTATCTCGAGCGTCTTTTGGAGAAGTGGTTTTTGAATGACAACACCCTGACCTTTACCATGGAGCCCTCGGAGACCTATGCGCAAGAGCTGGCTGCCGAAGAGGCCAGCCGGCTTGCTTCAAAGATTCTCGAAACCACCAAGCGGTTTGGATCGGAAGAGGAGGCCAAAGATTTTTTGGAGAAGCGTGAGCTTGATCTTCTTGAAGAACAAGAACGCGGCCGCAACCAAGATCTCAGCTGCCTTCCCACCCTCCGCGTCAAGGACATCTCACGCCGGAAGGAGAAGAAGCCCGTGCGAGACAGCGCAGTGGGTGACGTCAAGGTCCAGTGGCGAGAGGAAGCTACCAACGGCTTGACGTACTTCCGGGCTGTCAATGTGCTCAAGGATCTCCCTGACGAGCTGCGCGAACTGATCCCCCTCTTCAGCGACTCCATCATGAGGCTCGGCACGAAGAATAAGACAATGGAGGAGCTTGAAGACTTGATCAAACTCAAGACTGGTGGTATTAGTGTGGGATACCACTCGACCACGTCTCCCAAGGCTATCGATGACTACGAAGAAGGCTTGGTACTTTCTGGATATGCATTTGATCGCAATATCCGGGCTATGTACGAGCTTCTCAACACGGTTATCCGAGAAACCAACTTCGACGGTCCCGAGGCTGAGAAGAAGATTCGCCAACTTCTCCAGGCATCGGCCAGCGGTGCGGTTGACGCCGTGGCAAGCTCCGGACACGGCTATGCCCGGCGATTTGCAGAGTCTGGACTGACGCCAGCATCTAGAGTTCGCGAGCAAACGGCTGGTCTGACTCAGGTAAAATTGACCGCAGATCTGGCTGCTAGAGGCGAGTCTGAGTCCTTGGCCGACGTCGTCTCGAACCTCAAAACATTACAAAAGCTGGCCGTTGCAAACATCAAGAACATGCGCGTTGCGCTTACCTGCGGTTCGGAGAGCTCGAAAACAAATGAGCAGGAACTGCGGAAATTCCTCTCCTCGCTGCCTACAAATGCGACCGAAATGCCCACAATCTCCCGCCTCACCTCCTACCCTCGCAACGCAAAGTCCTTTTTCCCACTCCCATATCAAGTCTACTACTCGTCTCTCGCGCTTCCCACTGTGCCCTACGCCGACGGCAAGGGTGCACCCCTCCAAATTCTTGCCCAACTTCTCACCCACAAGCACTTGCATCACGAGATTCGCGAAAAGGGTGGAGCTTACGGCGGCGGAGCCTATGCAAACGCCCTCGGTGGCACATTTGGCTTCTACAGCTATCGAGATCCCAACCCGCAAAACACTATGCGCATCATCAACGAGACTGGTGTGTGGGCGCGGGACCGCGAGTGGACAGAGGGCGAGCTGGAAGAGGCCAAGCTGAGCGTATTCCAGTCGGTGGACGCGCCCGAGAGTGTCAGCCAAGAAGGTATGAACCGATTCCTGAGTGGAGTAGACTACGAGATGCAACAGAGGCGGAGAGAACAGCTCCTGGATGTGTCGATCCAAGACGTCAGGGAAGCCGCGCAGCACTTTTTGGTAGACGGCGTGACGAAGGGCAACGTTGCGGTGTTGGGTGAGAAGAAGGATTGGGTAAACAAGGACTGGGAGGTTAGAGATTTGGGAATGGCAGGGTCGTCTTAGACGTCGACGGGCGTAGGGGGAATCGCAATAAAAGAGAGAGAGAGACGCATGAAGCGCAACAAAAGAGAGAGAGAGAGAGAGAGAGTAACATTTGAAGCGCAACAAAAGGTACAGCCTCAAACATTTAAGACGTTGACGAGATTATGTCAGCGCATGTAGAATTCCGCTCATCCCCCCGTTTGTTCTCCGTTTCCCTTTTTCTGTCTCCAACACGCGCAAAAGGACAGATCGAAAACGCAGCGTCTCTGACTTTCAATGTCGGTAGTCGTTGCAGCGCCTAATGGTGCTCACGCGCAAGATTGATCCTTCAAGGTCTGGCATTGCAGAACCCCGGCTGCTTCGCAGCGCCTGGTGGTCCTTGGTGTTGGGCTTCTTGACGGGCTTCGTGGTCTCAGACCTGCGAGTGACGATTTTCTCACTACGCGGACTAAGCCGCGTGGACAGGTCAGTTGAATCGAGCTATATATGTGTTTCTACTCGTCTGCCAATAAGGGACATTGGATTTTGTCAAGCTGCCCGTTTCGTCATATGAGCCTCGACGCGCCGCAACGCGCTTTCGCGTCGCCTGCGCGAAATGCCTGTCCAACCTGCAACACCAACACCACCAATGCGCAACCACGCCAGAGCCACATAGCCCGTCTTTTCCCTCCTTTCTGGCCCGCCATGGCAATCCCTGAGTACCCGATCGACCTGTTACAATCTCCATCGTATGCCCCGCGCTGCTGCTGCAGAAAATGCGCCGCCGCTGACTTGCCGCAGCACCTCCGAGTTCCCCGCCATATCGCGACCGCACACGCCGTCCTACCAGCCTCTCAACACATTCGCCCTGCCCAAGGGCCACGATAGACACTATGTACAGCAGTATGCGGACATGTATTTCCTACGGCTGTCGCAGCTCAAACCAATCGTCGAGCAGGTGGCCGAGGAGGCGTGGGAAGGCTTCGAGGTAGATCCCGCAAGAGCCAAGGAATAGGACAACTCTGACAATTCTTGCAAAGATGGCGGGCGAGAGGGCACAACGAGTGGATCGTGTGTTGGACGTGAGGCAGGGCCAGGCATGTTGGGTCGTTGGCACTGTGTTTATGCAGATGGCTTTGAAGCCAGACGTGCTGGATGATATTTCCAAAGAGGTGAGCCCTCACCCTTGCGAGATTCACACAAGCTGACGAGGCGTAGCACTGGATAGCTGCTCCTCCACCACGAGAAAAGTACGCGTCGCCCGACGGCACCGGCGATGAAATAATGCTTGAGGACGAGTCAGGACGCCTGCATATATCCGGCAGCATCCTGCGAGAACACCCTCTCGTCACAGGCGCCATCATTGCCGCCATTGGCAGTGAAAACAAGCACGGCGTCTTCGAAGTAATTGACATTCGTGTAGCGGATTTGCCGCCGCAGCCAGAGCGATGGGCCCTCACCCAACCACCAACCAAAAAGAATCCTACGTCCTCCAAGAAAATCGCCATCGTCAGCGGCCTCAATATCTCCGGCACCTCTTCCGACTTCATTGCTCTCGATCTTCTTCTCGAATACCTCCTCGGCGAAGCTGGTGATGCATCGAGTGCTTCGCAAATAACACGACTAATCATCGCCGGTGACTCGATCTCAAAAGGCTCACCCATTCCTACCCGCGAAGACCTCGCTGCACGCAGCAAGACCGGAAGTAGCGCAACAGGCGTAGCAGCCCGCAAGTTTGGCTACGATGCTTCGACGTACAACGCAGCACCCATCGAGCGGCTCGACACTTTTCTCGCGGAGCTACTGCCCAGCATCCCCATCACGATTCTGCCGGGCGCCAGTGATCCAGCCAATGTAGCGGTACCACAGCAGCCGCTGCATCCAGCGCTTTTCAGGCAGAGTCGTGCGTACATGAAATCGCCTGCGGCAGGCGAAAGGGGTGAGGCTGGCTGGCTGGATGCTGTGACGAATCCGTGGGAGGGCGAGATCGAAGGTTGGAGAGTACTGGGGAGCGGTGGCCAGAATGTCAATGATGTGGCAAAATATGTGGGTGTGAGCGGAGTAGTAGGAACGGTAACAGGAGAGGAAAACGAAGAGGTCATGGACATCGATGGCGAGAGTGCCGCAGCGAAGGGCCAAGCAGGCGCAGACGACACCAACAGATGTGAGTTGATGGACGCGCTGCTCCGCTGGCGCTGTGTCGCTCCAACGGCGCCTGATACGCTCTGTGAGTTTCCCTTCTACTCATCAGCAACCAAACTAACAAGACACCCACCAAACAGGGTCCTACCCCTTCCAAGACGACGACCCATTCATCCTTTCGCGGTGTCCGCATCTCTTCTTCGCAGGCAACCAGCCGCGCTTCGGCACCGAGCTTGTCCAAGGACCGGCCGGTCAGCGCGTCCGCATAGTCTCCGTACCGCGCTTTTGCGATACTGGACTCATTGTTCTTGTGGATGTGGCTGGAGTAGGAGAGGGAGATGACGGCGAGGTGCTGGGCGTCGAGATGGTCAGAGTGATCACGGAGTGAGAAAAGAGAAGAGGGTCAGTGATTTACAGTTGGTATGGATGAGGAGCTGATACAGCTCCTGCTGACAAGCTGCTGTTACTTGGCTGGGCATGGCAGCGGGGTTCTTCCAACTGAAGCGGCGGCAGCATTATCCAAAAGTTGTTCAGTCTCCAGATATCCCTCATCTCACTGCAGATCAGAAGAGAACAAAAGAAGGAGAAAAACGTGCAATTTTTGGGATCCACAGCTGTCCCAGCTTGGTTGCTACATACCAGCCTCCTGCCGTCTGCACTTGCATCTATCCACCAATGCATAAGGGTAGATGAGCAGGTGTTCAGAAACGGAACCCATCACGGCACGGTCGATTCGGCGTATTGGCCCATACAACACTTCCCATGTCCTATCTATCGAACCCCTTTCCTTGACGTATATTTGTTTGCAACCCATACCCTCCGCATCACTGCTTCGCTCCGCTGTCCGTCCTTCTGCCTTGCCAAAAGCAAGATTCGAACTTCAACGATGATGGATGATTGCTCGATGCGATTCTGTCCGTGTCTGGCTGGTCTGGCCAGCTATTCGAAAGAGAAAGAGCGCAAGATGCGTTGACGACACAACCGCATGATCCCCAACGACGATCTGCTGCTGCTGCTGCTGCTGCTGCTGCCGCTGCTTCTTCGTCTTCTTTTTCTTTTTCTTGATGCACCCGCCCTCGACGCCAGACACGCCGTCCATCCTTGCCGCACCTTCGTCACCGCGCTTGCACTTGTGCTTGCCTTGTCGAGGGTCATCGCCATCAACTTTGGGTTCCTGAAGAACCCGTGCCATCTGTTCCTCCTGTTGTCGAGCGCGCTCTGTCGCTTCCCTCTCCCTTTCCTGCTGCTCCTTCCAGTACTGTACGTCGGTCGGTTCTGTCTCCTTCCTCGAAGTAGCGCATGAGCTCTTCGGTTTCGGCGTCGTTCAGGTCAACTTGTAGATCGAGGCACATCATATTGAGTTGTCGCTCCGGTGAGATTGGACCTGGACTTGAAAGTAACATGGTTAGTGCTGCGGTGATTGCTGTTGTCGCACGTGAAGAGGTGGCTTGAAGGATTTTGCCGTGACTCTTTCAAGCAAGGTGGAGCATGTTGGACTTTGGTTGCAAAGAGCAATGCTAATTTCGAGGCGGTGGTTGCGAAGTGCTTGCACCGTGACTATGAAGCGCTTGCCGCTAACCAAGTTGGGCAATATCTTCAAGACAAAACACCAGGGTTTTCTCCAGCACTGCACTAGAAGTTATCCTTTCTAGATGTTATTCTTTCCAGTTGGCGTCTATTTGCCTTGCTTCCCATGAGTTGTGCAGAGAAGAGAAGAATGAGACTTGTCAGTAAAGTGCCGCGCACGGAGACTAACAATCTTCTCGATGGATAGAGGTTCCGGAATCTGCCATCCTTTCGTAGCCGCCCCAGCGACGATAGCAATGAAATCGTCATGAGACGCCGAGATTGGCGTGTACAAAGGCGAAAGCTCTTGCGAATCTGCCCGTTCCTCTACCTCGGAACTCCTCTCATCCTACCACTTCTAGGACCTCCTGCATTGAGATCGTAACCTATCAAGAAGCAAACCAAGTCAAATTGATTTCATCGGCCAGCTGGTGAGAGACTCAAAGCCTTCCCCCGAACATGCGACTGGGCTGGCATTAACGCTCCCAGTCAAGCAAACATGCCGCCGCAACCACCACCCAAGATCACCCTGCGCCGTCCTACCGGCGAAGATGATAGACGCGCTCCCGAAATCGTCTACACCTCGTCTGATCGGCTTTCTTCTTCTCGTCGCATTCCTGCTGCCTACACTTCTGGTTCTGGCTACTCTTCTCCCTCTCGCTACACCGCGCCTGGCTACGCTTCCTCCGGTTTCAATTCAGCCTCCGGCCATACTTCTCCTTCGCGCTACTCTCCAATCCGCATCGCACCCGCCAACTACACCGACAACCGCACCAGCACCATCCACGCCGCTCGCTACCGCGCCAGTCCCGTCCCCCGTGCGCTCAGCGCGAGCACCGCAGCGCGCCTGCCGACCTCGTCGACGGGCGGCATCGCCACCGGCAACAACACCACCGCCGGCAACAGCATCAACCAGTTCGAGTACACGATGGAGCCGACGGCCGCCAGCGCCAGTCGCCTCACGTGGATCAAGCTCAAGCAGGGCGCGTCCATGACGCCCGTCGAGTTTGCCCTCTTGAACAACCTCGGCGTCCTCATGGCGCGCCTGGATGAGCTCAAGCTGCTTGTCGAGGGCGTGATTGAGGAGCACAAGGATGGCGAGCATAGTCACGGTGAGGAGTGAGAGGCTCGCTAAGGCGGCGATGGGGTGGGTCTGAGGTGGAATACAAAGGGTGGAGACTGTATTCGTGAGAAGGAGTTGATGGCAGGCAAGGAGATGGGGATTCCGGCGGTCTCCAGGGCTGCGTTGGATGCGGCCCAAACAATATCGAGAAAGAAGCAAGCTCTCTCTCTCTCTCTCTCTCTCTCCTCTTTCTCCTACGGCACCGATGGGCTTTCATCAAAATTTTACCTCTCGTGAACCTGCTACCAGACACCCCGGAGCCCTTTCGGCTCTCTCGGCCTCTTCGAAGTATCCACCATCTTCCACCTGTTCATCAGCCACATGATTCGCAACCCAATCGCCAACTCGCGTGCCCCTGACGTGAGTTGCCGCGACCCACAGCCAAAACAAAGGAATACGCGTGTCGCTAAAACTCCTGGCGTGCGTTCAGACGGAATTCCTCTTATTGGCAGGCTGAAAGACTGACCAGGAAGCCACTATGTAGCAAGGGAGCAATTTATTAGTAAATTTCACTGCAATCCTGAAGTTGGTCGGCATGATGGGAGAAGCGACGTCGTGGGTCGGTACCAAGGAGAGGAACGACTGAGTGCCCGCACGTCAATCTCAATCTCGGTCCGTGAATGCCACCATCGCCTCTTCCTCTTCTTCATCCTCAAATGCGCCTCGGCCTGCTAGCTCCCAGCAACCGGTCTCGATGCTATCCCACTTTCTCGCATCCAGACCCTCCCTTCTCCTCTCCAGCCGCTAGGCCGACTTGTCCACGACGAAAACAACCGCGACGACAAGCAGCAGCAGCACGACCAGCACGACGGCCAAGAGCGGCGCGGGGACGCTCCGTCGTCTTCTCGTCACGAGCAACGGCTGCTCATCGTCCTCCTCCCACTCGTCGTCGTCGTCGTCGTCGTCCTCATCGCCTCCCAACAACGCCTCTTCCTCTCCCGCCTCCACCACCACCGCTGCATCCTCCCCATTCGCAGTCGTATAGTACCGCGTGCGCGGACGTCCGCGCGGCCGGCGACTTCTCCTTCCCTTTTTGCTGCCGCTGCCAGACCCCGACCCCGACCCCGACGCAGCAGAGAGCGACTCGGCATTCGAGCCCTGCTGCAGTGGCGCACCGACATCGCCACTGGCCCACGGATTCTCGGTCAACTTGGCGTGCGGGTTCACGCTGGACAAGGTGGCGGGGTAGATGGGTGGGAAGGACTTGGCTCGCGCGGGCAGGCTATCTCGCTCGTAGTAGCTCAGCGGCTCCTGGAATGTCACGGTGGGCGTGGGCGCCGGTGCGGGCGGCTCCCAGGTGTTGGAGGCGGAGAACTGCTCAACGTTGGCAGCAGCCGAGGCGGCGCTTGCGGCTGCTGCGGTGGTTATTGCTGTGGGAGAATCCGAGTCCACGTCCACGTTTGAGTGCGAGGATGTGGCACTGGAACGGCGCGGGCACGGTGAGGGCGATGGGCTGCGCTGGCCGAGTGTGCGGCGCGGTGTAGGCGTTGGTGTGGGCGAGGAGTCGTGCGAGGATTGCTGGTGGATTTAGCTTGGGGCGTAAAGACTGGAGGGAGACGGGGATTTGAGAACTTCACTTACACCCTCGCTGTGCGTGTCCGCCATTTCAAGCTTCTATGCTTTAGGCCTTGGGTCTTTTTGGAGTCTCCGTCGGCTTGGAGCTGGCGTCGGAGTTGAAAGCCGCCCGGGGATGGCTCCAAAAGGTTCCAGGAGACCGCTCGCTGCCCTTGCTGTCTGCTCAGACGGTCCGCAACTTTCTGTCACTAGCAGCGAAGTTCCTGCACGCCGAGAGACACTTGGGGAGACGGTGGCAGACTCCAGCACTTGGTAGCGTCAGGTTCACCGAGTTGGCAAACGGGATGGAATTTTTGTGTTTTGAAAGACGACTGGGGAACGACAAGTCACAATTCAAGAAGGAGCACAGGTGATCAAGACGTAGACAGGACTCGAGGCAGCAAGAAACTCAAAAAGCAGAAGGAAGGAGGAGGAGGGATGACGCACACGTGCACTACCACCACCACGAGCAAGTGGAACCGCGAATCCGGATCAGTCGCGTCGCTCACTCGAGCCTGTGCGGGCGACAACGACAGCAGTCGGCCTCCCGAGCACAAACTTCGCGCTCTGCTTCACCTCGATGAGGTAGGGTGCAGGAAAAAGGAAGTGATTGGTTTTGTGAGAGGAGACGGTTGAAAATGTCGAGGCGGATGGGACAAAAGTCGCAGTGCCATGCGCTGATTGCCACAACCCCATATGCAAGCAATCAAGCATGTACTCAGGTAGGCAGGCAGGCTGTTGACCCGCGTCTGGAAAGGGACTGCAAGTGGTGACAGCTGACAATGGGTGTCGGCGAGCCAATAATTGCTGGGCGAGCGGCGTGGTGGCTTGAGAGGGGAAGACTGGGGGGATGTCGACGCCAGTTCTGATCCTAGTGGCAGTTGCAGTGATGTCCTGGAGCTCTGGTTGTTAGAGCCAGTCAGATGGCCGAGTACCAATGGGTCAACTTTTTCCCACCCTTTGGGATGTAGGTAGATAAGACCGAAGTGGAGTAAGGGTACAGAGGGGGCTTTTGCTCGGGCAGAAGCGAGAGCGCATGACAAAACGGCGGATTCGTTTTTGGCAGCAACGGATGATCTGGAGAGAGCGAAGCTTCAACCTGAAGCCGTGGGGTGAGTGCAGGATGGTCGGTCGTACGTTGGTCCAAGCGAACAGAGAAAAGTGACAGTCCATCAACAGTCGGCGCGGGTTAATCGATAAGAATAGAAGTTAGTCCAACGGCCACTCCAACGGTTTCAACGGTCAAGCATATGGTGTGGTTCCGCACATGGGACGTGGCTGCCTGTAGTGCGCGAGCGTTGGCTGCGTGACGTCGAGTTGGTGCAACATGTAGACGGTCGGGGGTATCAAAAGGAGCTGAGCAACGCGTGAGACCCGGGGGCGATGGTGGGCCAAATCTGGGCGTATCCACAGATGAGGGCCAGCCACAATCTGATATTGGGCAGGTCACACTGTACCCAACTGTGCAGAGGCAAGACTTGGGTGCATGTAGATGACTGTTCTGCGAGCTCAATCCACATACATAATGCGGGGGCGGGGCGGGGCTGGGCAGCGGGGTAGCAGGGTCCATTGACGAGGCTGGCTGGGCAGCCCTTGGGTACAAAAGTAACATGGCCATGGAGTGAAAGAGTAGAAAAGAAAGCAATCAGACCGGAATGGACTAAAGAGCGACAGGAATAGGAGTGGTGACAGAAAAGCTAAAATCCATCTCTACCTTCACCTTGTTGGCCACTGCGACAGTACATCATTTTCCGCTCAAGATAAGAGGCGCACCGTTATGCCATGATGCTGCAGTGATGTTCGAATAAGACCAAGCCCAGCCAGGTTGCCGGCGCCACCCAGCTGATGCGTGATGTGCTCGTTGTGTATTCCTTGCAACACCTGAATAGTTCCACATGGGTGGACAAGATGGTCCGTTGCGTTCCTAGCTTTCTTCCACTGTAACCCCAGCGCAGCCGACTAATACGTGCCTCGGAAGCGGACCGTTCGTCGTTTGTTTTGAATTCTCGTGAGACTGTATCTTCGGGTCGCATGTGGTAGACATTCAGAAAACAAGGGGAAGTCAGGGGGTTAACGAAAGACACTGGACCTGCTTTTCATAGCTAGTTCGCTTCTCCTTCGCCTGTACCTCTGATGACGACTTGATGCAGCAAAAGATTTGGCAAGCGCTGTTGTCCAAGCTGGCGATCCGAACACTGTGTTCAGCAACCTATCAGCTCCGAAATCTCCTAACGACCACTCCAGCCAGCAGCTCCCTCCCATCATTACCCCAGACGCGCTTGCATGGAATAATGATTGGTTTTACAGCTTCTAGCCACGCCCGCGGCAGCTCGCCCGCCAGATATACTGTAAATACAGCATCAACATCCCCCTCTTCATCCCTGTCACCGGTCGGAGTCTCTTCCGGTAGACCAGCCGGCGCCAAAACCTCTTTAAGCTCTTCCAGCTGCATCGGGTCGGAAATTCCGGCCATGAAGAAAGAGACGCCGTCATCGCTAGAATGTGCCGACGAAACTTCCAGAGGGATACCTGCCGCGGCGCTGCTGGTAGATGACTTCATAGTTAAATTCGAGGAACGAAGAGACAGACCCTGGCTGGTCCATTCGATCGAGGCATCGCGAGGAAGAGATGAAACTTGAGCGACAAAGCAAGGAGGAGTCAACGGCCAGCCTTGGATCCTGCTGTAGTCTGGCAGCGCGGGTCGACGGTCCTTTTCTGGTTCAAGAGCAGCAGCGCCCCTGCCACCATACTTCAAATCCCAGACGTCGACTTCGCCATAATCTTCTTCCTCGTGCTGCTCAAAAGGCTTGTGCATGATGTCGTGGATGCCGTGCCATGTGCGAGTCGCGATCCGAGCTCGACGGTTTCCTTCTTCCTGGTCGCAGTCCGAGATGAAGGCTACGCCGCAAGTCCACCAGTGGACATGCATCGTCCGGCCGATACGCCAGAGATGCTGGAGGGCGAGAACGGTCTGTACGCTGAACTCGGAGGCTTGCTTCAAGGTGGGCACATCCGATACCGTCGCCATGGCCATGCTCGCTGGTACCAGAGGGATTTGACCAGCAAGATGCACAATATCGGTGGTGGATGCCGTCGAAGCTGGCACAGCGACTGCCTGCGAGTATGGTCCAATATTTGCAGGGGCCCAGTAACTGCGACTTTGAACGTGGAGCCCTCGCCTGCCTCCAGATCCTGCTGGGCTAACCAGGTCGACTGTGCAGGAGAGCATTACATCCACATTGGGCGGGAGAGATTCACCACAGTCGACCGTTACGCGAGAGGGCGGAATGGGAGCGTTGAACAGTGCGCCATAAATGGGGTTCAGAGTGGCAAAAAGAGACATGGAGCGCAAGAGCAGGGTCGTTGAGGTAATCACCGAGGGAGTAACGCCATGGCCAGCGAGGATCTGGCGAAGGTCGGTCACAATGTTTCTAAGTTGACTCGAGGGATCAGAGGGTGCAGCATCCAGGGACGAGATGAGGTTGGAAATCGTCAGCGTTGAACGATGGACGTAGGTGGTTTGGAGCAGATGAGGAGGCGTTTTGGCGTAAATCTTGCTCTCTGTTTTTGAACGTGCTGGAGCCGTCACCGCGTCTTGGGAGAGATTTGCTTCCAGCGAGTTTCCAAGCTCTTCAAACTCGGCATCCAAGATGTCTGGGATCCTCAAGTTTTTCAGCCCGTCATCTTCGCCTTCTGTGGTCTCCTCGACTCTTGCTCCTGTAAATCTGACCACGGCGCTGCCCCCCTCTCCTCTTGCCGGCTCCTGGTCTACATCTACCACGATTCTGCCTCCTTTCCAGAGGACTCTGGGACCTGCAACTGCCAAAGTCTCGAATTCTCCGCCTTCACCGAGGACGGCACCCTCGCCGCCAAACCTTCCAGCCGCACGGCGGAGCTTCTCGACGGTTCGTCTTGCGGCGACATTCTCCCACAGAAAGTCAGTGTCGATGCCTCCACTTGCAACCTTGATGATACGCGCGTCCTGGCCGACGGCGCCCATGTCATGCAGCAGGGAAGATTCAGCATATGGCGGGAGAGAAGGGTACTGCCATAGATATCCCAAGGAAGCGAGGCCGAGGCGTACGCAAACAGATTCGACACGCGTCCGCTGATACGTGCTTAGGATAGCACCAGTCGAGACGGCGTTTGCCTCTGGATGGTTTTTGAGGACTCTTTTGAGAAGCGGGACGAGAGACTCAGTCTCATCCTCTTCTGATGAATTTTCAGTATGCGGTGCATACTCCCGGTCCGTCACGACGGCTCCTCCTTGAATGGGTTGCCGATATAGCGGCAGCTGCAATGCATTTTGGTATAACGGAATGATGCTGTGCCCGACCGTTTGGTACATGAAGCTGTCCAGGTCCTCGCCTTCGACGTCCGCGGGCTGGTCTGGGGAGGCCGGCGCGGGGTAAAGATTTGCAAGCGCGACCACCTCATGGCCTTGTGCAAGACAATGAAGGATGCTGAACAGAGAATCTTTGCCGCCGGAGATGAGGGCGATGACCTTGAGCTTGTCAGCCATGTCAGAACGATGAAAGGCTGACTTCTCAGGCGGTTCTAATGGCGGCAGTCTTGCTTGAAAGTTTCGTTCCCCATTCAAGGACTTGTTTCGTGAGCATGCAAGTCAAATCAGATGCCGGTCGTGAGTAAAAGAGAGGGAAATTCCAACAACTTGATGGAATTATCACGGTGCGATGCGCGTCTACGGCTTGTCGCCGGCGCAGTTGCGCGCTTGACGAGGACGCGGTCTTTTGCCGAAGTCTTCCAACCTCAAGTCCGAATCCAACATTACAACAGAACAGACTACCATTTCCATCCTGTCGGCATCACATCCATCAGTAATTCGTCCCTGGTTGCGAGATGAAAACACGATGGTTGACACCCAGAAGCCTCCAGAACGGCCCGACGCGAGGCTCGACATCAACAACGTCACAGACCGCTCTTTCGCATCACGCATCCTCATGCTCGTCCAACGCACTCGATGCCACGATGGCGCCAGCATCGCGACTTACTCGGACGTCTCTTGCAAGACACATTCAGAAATGCACTAGCATCACTGAAAAGACGGCCTCCACTTGTGCTGTACCGACCTCTGGAGCATAGCATAGCACAGCACAGTATGTGCGGAGCCCTGGACAACACGGCATCTATCCACATTTGGGTCCAACCTCGATATCCACTTGCACAGGCTCACATCACACACCGCTCCAGGATATGCTGCCGCCCCCCACGAAAAGAGGCCCTTCCTCCCGCAATTCTTTCCTTCGAACAGAGTTCCGCGAGTCTTTCGATCATGGCCCTTCCACAACTCCGCTTCAACCGCCCCCGCTTCTTCCCTTGCCGCAAAGAGCTCACCGCGCTCCCTTAACGGCTATTATTCGAGCATCAGTCTGGACCCAGCCCTGCCCTGCCCTATCCCGCCTAGGCCGCTGTCCGGACAAGTCTCCAACCTCATGGCAGCCCCGTTGTAAACGATGCCGTAGCGAGGATCCAATCCAACTTTGGCCGCAAGAGTCGCGCGTGAGCAGCACATGCTCCCTCATATCACAACACACGCCGACGCCAGCCCGCAGGCCTGCTGATGGCCCATCTGCCGCGTATCCCAATCTGTCCAGACCGCCGCTTGCGAACTGACTGCCTTGCGTCCCGCCCGCTCTCCATCGACGGGCGTCTGGCCCTTTGTCGCTTCCAGAGACACCCTTCTCGGCTCCAGTTCCCTGTAATCCCTTACCCAACTCTCTGTAACCTGTGTTTCCAGTTGCGAGCCCCCCTCTACCCACCCTATCTCCCACTTGCCCTGACTCTGACGCTGCTCTGCAGCAGTAGTCGGTTATCTACAGACCTCCCGGTCAAACCGCGCAAACCGCTCCGGCCAGCCGGCTCCCCCATGCTCCCTCCCGTCACCTCACCGCAAGTGCGTACCGCAGCTTCATGCGCGTCCTTGGCTTCTGGAAGCGATAGAGAAGTCATTTCGTACAGGCACGCGCCCCACTGGCTGGCTGCCCGTCGAACCGATCCTCCTCCTCTCAAACCACCCAAGCCAGGCACGTTCGGTGAGCGAGGCGAGACGCGCACCGTCCCGTCCGCATCGCGTCGTATCGCGCTGCGGCGGATTTGGAGAGAGAGAAGAAGTCTTCTTCAGACGTCGCTTACTCTTGCATCCGCGCCCATATCCGTGCCTGCACTCTATCGATGCGTCTTCATCATCTGCGCATTGACTGTAATTTGGCGATGGAGAAGGTCTAGCCGTGTGGCATCGGGGCAATACTCGGGACAGAAGACGCTTCGTCCGAGCTACCACGGCGTTGTGTCGAGCGATGGTCGAGGTCTGTTTACTGTCTTGCTTGGCTTTCGTTGCTGCCGATCAGGTGTTGTTTCTACTTGTCGCTCGCACGCGCCTCGTAGCGTACAGTTCAGCGGCTCGCTGTCTGGCGGGCCGCCGCGGTTAAGCAGCGCGTGGCCGCAGCGGAGGCGCTCTAGTGGCAGCCATACTTGGTAGACACGGAGTACCCTACAAGCCAACCTCTTGTGCCGTGGACAGGGAACAAGCCCACATATGCCAGGTAGGTAGAGTCGTTACATAACACAGCTAGCATCAGAATCGGCTATGAAGCGCCCTATGCAAGATGTGCACGCAGAAGGTCTGCACTCGTAGCTCCCATGCGAGGGAAGAACGGCACAGCATCGGATGCACAGGCAGCAGAAGTATCGAAAGCGAGCAGGGATGGCGGGCGATGATTGCGGCGCCGGTACGAGAGAAGATAGAAGAAGGCGCGGTCGAAGAGCAGAGAGTTTCGTGATGGGGGTTTGAAACGGCGTCGGATAGGATGGGCTGGGTAGGGCTGGTGAGCGGGATCGAGAAGTAGGTCTCGGCATGCATAGAAAGAGGCAGTTGAAGATTGGGTCTTGGGTTGACTCGGGCAAAGAAGCAACGGAGCAGGTATACCTTGGAAGTAAAGTTTGGTCGGAACAATAGGATGAACACGACTCGACTCGACGTCAGCCCGGTAGGTGTCGTTTGCACGTCACAGTTTGCTTGCGTGATGCAGATAGGAATCAATCTATCCAGAGCAGGAACGTAGAATAAGGCAAGGAGCGATGGTCTCAAGTGCGGTACTTGCTTTGGATCGTGAAGGCCTACACGACAATGGCCGCCGCGCTTCAGTAACAGGACGAAAGGATGCCGCAGGAGGAATCGTCTTGGCTTCTGCAGCAAGGAAACAACAACACCCTAGGTTCAGCAAAACCAACACAACGACATGATCCGCCGATCTTAACGCCCCGTCTCTCTCCAGACCCTTCCAGCCCTGCCGACTCCATCGTGTTCCCACAGCGCCGTCTAGTCAGTATCGTCTCATCAATCTCTCATATGCCGGCATGCTCTCCATTCACCCATGTACGTCTTAGCCGCCGTGGCAGTCTCACTCCCGAGCTTCCCGTAACTATCATCACCACCACCACCACCACCACCACCATCACCAACAGCAACGAACCTGCAGATCAAACACGCCCATCTCGATCGGCGACGCATCCGCAACGACACTGCTGCAACGTGAGCTTGGCTACCAAGTCAAATTGTCCAGCCAACAGG
>JAIFKG010004440.1:0-12387 GCA_020351975.1 Phyllosticta ampelicida
AAAAACTCCTTTTCCCTTACTTCCCCCTCGTCGCCCTCCACCCACCCAATCCCGCCCATACCGAAAAGGGGGGGGGGGTTTTGGTCTTTTCCCCCGCTTACCCAGTCAATGGATTCAAAACCGGCTCTCAACCTTGTCCAAGGTGTCCTGCAGCGCCCACTCGCTCCTCGCCTTCTTGCTCCTGACGCGATCGACCTGCTCGCGGGTGAAGCCCTTTGCCTGCGTCGCGGGATTGTACCCCAACCCCGTCGCCTTTGCAACGTCGTCGTCGGCGACCTTTGCATTGGCCTTGCCGTCGGGGCGCACGTAGACCGAGACGACGGCCGCGCCGCCGAGGCCAAGGTTGTGCTGCAGCGCAACGTCGCCCGGCTGGATGGGCGCGAGGCGGTTGTTGGCCCAGCCGCGCAGCTGCCAGACGAGCTCGGCGCACTGGGCGAGGCCCGTCGCGCCGAGGGGGTGTCCCTTGGAAATGAGGCCGCCGCTAGGGTTGACGACTACGCGGCCGCCGTGCGTGATGTCGCCACGGCGGACCATGTCGTGCGCTTTGCCCGCGCCCCCCGACAGCCCCAGCGCGTCCAGCGTCACCATTTCGTTGGCGCTGAAGCAGTCGTGCAGCTCGCACACCTTGACCTTGTCGATGCTCGTCTGCGCCTCCGCGAGCGCCTGTTTGGCCGCTTCCGCCCCCATGCCGTAGCCGATCAGCTCGATTGCGGATTGGTTAAAGAGGCGCGGCGAGTCCGTTGCCAGCGCTTGCCCTGCGATGCGCACAGCGTGGCCGCGGAGGTGCGGTCGCGCGGCGAGGAAGTCCTCGGACACGAGCACGGCCGCGGCGCCGCCGTCGGATGTCGGGCAGCATTGCAGCTTGGTGAGCGGCGCGTGGATCGTTGGCGACTTGAGTATTTGCTCGAGCGTGTAGACGTCCTGGAACTGCGAGTAAGGGTTGGCGGCCGAGTGGGCGTGGTTGACGCGCGCGATTTCGGCAAAGTCGGCGGCTGTGGCGCCGTACCTGGGTTGATGTTAGTCGACGGTCGTCGGAAGTAAGTTGATCGATGGCAGGGAAAGGACTAAGAGGGGGCAGGCGCATCAGGGGTATGTTCTCGGAACATACTTCTCCATGTACTCCCTCCCTGCATTGCCAAACAGCTGTGCAGCGCCCGGCGCATTCGTCACGCCGCGCGTCTGCTGAAGTACCAGGTTGGTCGTGGCAGTTGGTTTTGTGCGGTCCTGGAAAAAGGACTGCAAGCTGCCCGGGAACACTGGTGCAAAATCAGCGGCTGACACCAAGGGGCACTGTGGGGGTCATGTTCTCATACTCTTTTCAAATCCAATCACCATAACGCAGTCGGAGGCGCCGCTGGCAACCATGGTCTTGCCCGCATACAGGCCCGTCGATCCCGTGCTGCAGTTGTTGTTGACGTTGTAGATTGGGATTCCGGTCATTCCTAGCTGGTAGAAAACCCGCTGTCCGCACGTGCTGTCGCCATAGCAGTAGCATGCGAAGCCTATTGTCGACGGCCCAAGGTCAGTTGGATCTCCTCCCCTGCCTGACGTGATCTTGGTCGTCACTTGCCTTGCTCAACGTCATCGTAGTTGATTTGAGCATCTAGCAGCGCCTTGACGCCGGCCTCGAAGCCCAGCTCGTTGTAATCGACCTTGCCGCGAGGCTTGATAAACTTGGTCATGCCCACGCCAAGCACATAGCATGGCTGCGAATTCTTCTTCTTCTTGGGCGCCATGTCTTACGTGTCTGCCTGGTGTCGTTTGTTTAGTTGTGCGTCTCTTATCGGCGGTGGGGAGTCAAGTCTCAGTCAGAAAACGAACGCAAACGGAAGAAAAGATGGCAACAGATATAGGCGGGTGATTAGAAAATGCGGAGTCTCCGACCGAGTTCCTGCAGCCCTTAAACGACGTCGTCCGAAAAGGTCACTCCTCGGTCCAGGTCAAGAGTGCTGCTGGTGGCTGCTCGACTGCTGCTGCCGTCGCGCATGTGGCACCATCAGCGGTGTGGAGAACCGAGGTGCCGCCTTGTCCTCCCCGCATTCTGTGGAGTCGCGACACTAAACCCCGTCGTCCTATCTCCGACTTTTGCCAGCCTTGATACCATACGCGACCACACGTTTCAAGATGCACCCATTATTGCACCAGTCGCAAATCTAGAGTAGCAAGAAGCGTGATTCGATAGTATGAGTGCAAAATATTCACCAGCACGGACTTTGGCGCGGCACCGGGCTCGGTGCATTATCCGTCGCGGCCTGGATGTCTTCCATTGCCAGGCGCCACTACTGAAGGAGATCCAAAGGTTTGGTAGCAAAAGCCATGGCACGCACAGGAGTGCGACCAAGAGAAAGCAGCCCAATAAGAGCATGGATATCTCAAAAATCATACGTCCGTTAAGGGAGCAGTCGTAGTTGTATGTGCCACGACTTTTGCTACCGAGCCTGTTACCGTATCTCGATTTCAACCAGTCTCTGTCACTCCGAGATTTCTTGCTTTTCTAAGGCTGCCTCACATGAAAAAAAAAGGGGGGGAGGGGGGGAGCCCCGGGGGTATCTCTCACTTTGCTTGACAACAACTTCAACTCCTGCTTGCGAGCACTTCTCTGTCTGCCACTAATTTCGCGTGACATCTCAATCTCATCAAGAGGCTTCGAGCCCGGTTCATGAGCTTCTCGCCAGCTTGCTTCTCTTCCTCAACCACGGACCAAAGAAGTACAGGAGATATACTAGGGCAACAATTCCCAGGGAGATGAAGGCCAGGCAAGCCATTCCCCAGGTGGTCCCAAGATTTTCAAAGAGTATTATTCCGATGTGGGCAAAAGCTGCTGCCAGCGTGAAAGACGGAATCAAGAAGGCTGCGATTGCGGAAGCAGCGACGTTTGGATACGCATCTTGAAAAAGGCAAAATATTAGTATTCTTTTCGTGCCCTGGGAGTATACGCCTGCTTACCGGCAATGTAGTTGAGCATCCCAAGATAGAGCAGCGGATCCGCAAAGGCTAGCACCGCGCCTGCAATGACAGGGGACCAATAGCTCGTGTTGCCATCGCTTGTGAACGCAAACCAGAATAGCGAGATCGGGAATCCCCAGACACAGACCAAGCTCGTCAGGAACCGGGCTTCGGGACGGCCCTTGCCGCCATTGCGTTCGCGATCGCGCGTGTAGAACCACGTTTGCACCGGCAAGAAGCAAAACATGACGGTGACGCCAACGACAAAGTTGAGATATGTCAAGTCTGCGCCAATGTAGCTCAGGCCGTTGTTGTCGACGAACACATCGAAGACACCGTCCAGGTAAAGGAAGAGGAGGCCGTATGCGAAGCCGTTGTAAACCGCAAGGAACGTGACTATCGGCTCCAATACCATGATTCGGATGGCCATAGTGAAGACGAATCGGATTTCTTGAAGCACATTGACCTTTGTTTCCGCAACTGCGACCTCGTCTGGATCGAGTGCTTCGCCGCGCTTGGCCGCTCTCGCAATGACGATGCGGGGAAGGGTTTCGGGGATGAAAGCCATCGAGATAGAGAAACCACCGCCGATGATGACGCTGTAGGGAGTGTCAGCTCGACTCCTTCTCTCACTCTAATTTTCCACAACCCCAGATCCGGAGATATGGTAAGGCTCCCTGCGGAGTGGAGACGGCCTACTTAATCCAGAAAATCCATCTCCACGAGCCGGGATTGTAAAACGACAGCCATTCGCCCACTGGAGAGCCAAGGGAGGCTCCGATGTTCGCAGAGGCCACAAAGAGGCCCATCGCCTGAGCCGCATTGTCGGCATCAGCGAAGAGGTCCGCAATGGTTCCCGCGACGTTGGAAAGGGCGGTGCTACCCGCCGCGCCGCAGAGGAATTGAAAGACGATGAGCATGGGCAGGTTGCGCGCCAATGCAGTGGCCTTGTTTTCCCCCATCTCGAGTCAGCCAGCGCCAAGGTAGCATGAACGTTCTTCGTGACTACGCGCTCAGACTTACAATGTTTAGCAGCGCATAGATAGCAATGGATACGACGTAAACCCATTTGCGCCCTCCGATGTCACTGAAAGGTGCGGCTTCGATTTAGTATGCGTCTCTCTCCTCTATACCCGCAATTGCTTACGACAGTGGTCCCAGAAAGGCCGGCCCAACCGCATTGCCGACGATGAACATGGACTCAACGAGCGTGACGACCTGCGTGCTGCCGCCGAAATCTTCCTGAATTGCCGTCTCCGCCGAAACGGGCGTCGTTGTTGTCAGGACCACAAAGACCTGCAGCAGGCAGTACACGCTGATGATGACCCAGCGTTTCCATGTTGGCCAGTAACGCGGGTGGTGCTGGTCGTGCTCCTTCACCAGGTCCAGCGCCTTGAGCGCAGACGCCTCGCGCTGCTGATGCTGCACTCGGTGGTCTGCGCCGTGCTCGACGTTGTGGTCGGCTGCCATGCCTTTCGTTTCCGCCTCCTTTGCAGGTACCGCGTCCCTAACGGATAAGTCTGCATGGGCCATGGGACGAGAGGCTGGCTATGGAAGCAGCTGGCGGCGGGTGAAAGCGGCCGATGGGAGAGAGGAGGAGCAAGATATTTTTGAGAGCAAAGAGCGCGCGCGCACGCTTGAACGGTAAGCGTTGGTGAATGAGTAACAGGAATCATTTGCCGTCATGGCTTGCGTGCCGACTTAAGTGCCTCAAGGGTCCCGAGATAAATAGTGGAGAGGCCGTCCGGTGCGAGCGCCTGATAAGACGCCGGCTTTTCCAGCTGTCCATCTTCATTTTCTTCGGCTTCGTCAATTTTTTTGAATCTCACGGCTGGTAAGCCCTGTGCGACACGTTGTGCTCAGCCGAATCAAGAAATTGATTGATGACGCCCATTCGAGCATTTGGTGGGGGACTCCTTGATTCGTGAATGCAAAACTTTTGGTCGACTGCTGGCTGCTCATCCATGCTCTTCTGTCTGCAGATGCGATGCCGAGGCTCGGGGCTAACCGGTGCGGCTCAAAGGGCCGATATGTGGTAGGGCTCGTGGTCGACTTTGCGAGCGACGTCCGCAGATAAAAGTGGATGATGCAACGGCGCACGATCACCGTACTTTGAGGACTACGTCTTTTAGCAGCGCAGGATTACGCGCCTTGGGCACTTCCAAAACTGGAGGGAAGGGCGATTTTTGACGTATAAAGAAGGCGTCAGAATGTATCCATCTGTTTGTGCGAGTCTTATCTTACTGTGCCTTCTTCGGCCCACGGCCAAAGAGCAAACGGTGAATCGTGTGCACGGTGATTCGGAAGCTCAGCTATCCGTGATGTGATACCAGGGGATGGCTGGATGTTGCGGGATTGTTTGTGTCCAAACAGTGTGGTGGCAAGAAGATGACATAGCTGCCACCGTGGATAACGGCAGAGAAATGTCAACTCCTGTGAGATAGCCGCACTCGTTTCGCGCACCACACGTGTCTCTTTAAAGTTCACAACCAATTTGTATTGCAGCCACAAATTTCTTTTCTCACAGTCTCTCGGGGTGATCTGGACTGTAGCAAACAGCAATTTGAGGCTGCTGAGCTCTCAGATGTGAGCCCAGCAAGTCGTCTATCAATATCCTCTTTCGTCTCACACAACTCCAAGGTCTGGCGTCAAAGTCGTACGGTACGATGCGTGGCGAGTATTCGAACCACCAAGTCTAGTCATATGTATATGAAGCAGTCACGCGCCTCACCGCCAGAAGACTTTACATTCAACCTTGTAAAAGGACATTCATGTACAGAAAATATTCGATCATTCCTTCCCTGCCTTGAAGTTGACGTCTCGTTTGCGGCCTCCCGTGCTGCTGTGTCGTCGTGACGCGGATAGGGAGCTTTCAAGCGATCTTGGGAGAAAGAATGGACGAAGCAGTCCGATTTCTTGCTCAGCATCGTCCCTTTAAACTTTTCATTCGTTGCGATGAAGCTCGCGTGCGTAAAATAAAAAACTAGGGCAAAAGATTGCAGACTTCGTACACCACTCATGCTCAAAGCCAGCTCTTAACACAAAAGAATCAAAGCAAAGCCTTGACATGTGGAACAGGTGCTAGTATGCCGGCAATAATTCCTCCGACAAGGAAAAGACGTCGAAAAGTCGGAAAAGAATATGGCAACCATGCCAGTCGGGGGAAACAATGGGTGATAACGTGCACCTCCATATCAAAGCGCCTTTGTACCTTGGCGAATCCCATGTACGATGTCCGTATCAGGGTGGTGCGAATGATAGGCACAGAGTGTTGCAAAGATAAAAGAGCGCTCCGGCCCAAGTGTTCCTGTCGAGAAGGGAAAATGGACGATTCCCATAGAAAGTACTAAGAATATACGGGTATACTACGCGCAAAGGAAAACTGACCGACGCCCATAACCCACGAGCTACAGCGTTGTTTGCTCGTTGTTACAAAGATGCTTTGGTTGCTTATCGCCCTCTTGCAAGTCTTGCAAGCCTCTTCACTCGTCCGACTGCCCCCTTCTTCTTGATTAATGACTCGCGTGAGACCAGATCATTCGACACTACACTCTTCCCGTCGTTCGAGACGATGCCGTGCTAAAGCATGTCTTCAAACGGACAAGCGGTAGCATCGTGGCCGTCACGCTCGCACAATGCACACCACTTGCCTGGGTCTGCCGTTTTAGAGTCGCTACCCGCCACCAGATCTGTTGAATACGGATTGGGTAAGGAGGTTTCAGGAGCAGGCCCAGGAGATTGTGCATGGACAGGACTGGCCGGAGGCTTGGGGGAGCTTGTCTTTGAGATGTTGAGGCCACGAATGGAGTTTGACATGTCTTCGCCAGAGTCTCGCGACGCTGTCAGGTGCAGCTCATTGTGGTGCATGTTGCTGCGCGAGCGGTTCTGATGGTTGGCTGAGGGAGAAGAATGCGCAAGATCGCCCGCAGTCTCGTTGTGGCAGCTAAGAATGTCATGACCTGGCGTTTCGCAAATCTCGCAGAACAGTTCGCTGGCGCCACCTTCGGACGACTCGAGAACGTCTTCGCCATCCATGGATTCAGCGTTGGTGCGCTGGGAGCGCGGAGTGCTGCTCTGATTGTGGCTGCCGTGCGAGCTGGGCTGCAGATACTGCGGCTGCTGTGTCTTGGTGCGTGGTTGGCTGCGCCAACTGACCACGGTGCTTTCGGAACCCCTCGGCGTCGAGTTTTCCTGGCTGATGAGACTAACGCGAGGGGGCTCGCCTGTCAGGGCGGTCTGGGTACGCATGCGTTCCAGCTCGCGCTCCAATTCTTCCTCCCGGAAAGATTTGCGCTCAATGAGGCCGCGAAGTTCTTCCTTCTCACGTTCGGAACGTTCAAGCTGGCCACGAAGCTCCATCATTCCAGCTTCGTTCTGAACAGATGAGCGTTTTTCAAGGTCAGGGCTTTCAAGGTCGCCCCCTGAGCTTAGGGAATGAATGATGGCCTTGAGGCCTCGAATCTCGTCGTCACGTTGCTCGACCTCGCGGGAGGAATCTATTGCTTGGGCGCCCTTCAATGCCGCCGCAGCCTTTTCCCTTTCGCGTCGCAACTCACTGCGTCCTCGCTCAACCTCGCCTCGCAGAAATTCGACTTCGGCACGAGCCTCGGCTTCCCCGCGTCTTGCATCCTCCAAACCTTCTTCCAGTTCTTGGACGAGTTCTTCCAGCTGTTTCAATTGTTCCGCAACGCTATCCACATCCTCGCTCCGCTCATGAAGCTCGTTCAATTCTGCCACGAGTTCCTCAATACGATGCTCGTAAACACGGACCGTTTCGGATGAGGCCATTTCCAAAGTGTCGATTGTGCTGCGGAAGTCGGCTCTATGCATGTCAAACTCTGCTGTTAGCACACCAATCTTTTCATTCTTTTCCCGAAGCAACATTCGCAGGCGCTGGGCATCTGCGTCTTCGTACTCGGGAATCGGAGGTGGCACATCTGCTGGAAGCATGCTCTGAATCTCCTGCAAAGCCGATTCCATGTCTGCGAGGCTGGATGCTTGCTCTTTGAGTTGTTTGTCCCTCTCATCGAGACATTTTTGGAGCCTGATCACTTCTTGTTCGGCCGGGTTGTTTGACGCAAACCTGCTGACTTCGCTCATAGAGGTCACTACGGACTCGGTCTCAGCATCTTCGTCGTGACCGTTGGTGGCCCTGGAGCCCGCCCTTGATGGAGTTTTCCTAGCCGAATACAGCCCACCCTTGACCGTTCTCTGCGGACCCGGGCTGGGAGAGAATCGAGGAGACGCGCCACCGATGCTCTGCGAAAACCCTCCGGGCCGGGGCATTGACGACTTCCTCCCTGCTGCTGGCGTCAGGATCGGCTTATTTTTGTATGGTGACTCGGGACGCGACAGCGATGGCCTTTTCGTCTTGCCTGGAGAGCCGCGACCAGGGCCTAGCGACTGGGAGAACTTCTTGCCAGGAGTCTTGGGCGAGCCATCTGGTCCATCTCGCTCAGAGGCGTCGAAGCCAGGCGTCAATGGCGTGGGAGGAAGACGGTCATTGTTCAAGGTGCCCGAGGCGCGTTTCGAGGCTCGGTGGAGAGGCAAGAATATGCCAGCCCCAGGAATTGATGTATTGAAATAATAGTTGCTGGATTTGTTAGCAAGCGCTGACGGAGAGAGAGCAGCCAGCTAGTCTTGGGACTAGAACTTACCCATCAACGTTGCCGTCATTCTTGCCGCGACTAGCGAACTCCTTGGAGAGCTCGACTCCGACAAATGTTCCCTTTTTGCCTTGGACAGCGCCGATGAACTTGACAGTGCCGTGCATTTGGCCGGGCACGTCGACAATGTCGCCGGTGGTCAGGGGCTGGCCATCACCTCCGAGATTAGCAGCACTAGACATATCGGGGGAGCGCAGAGGAGGGACGGCTAGCGCATTCAAGGAGGCTTTGCGGTCGATGGTGGTCTTGGAGGGTCTAAGGACAGGCGTGGAGGCGGTGTTGATGCCCGGTCTTGCCAGCGACGGCCTGGTGTTTGTACGGCGGGGCGTTTGCAGTGTTGACATGATGAGGTGCCTTTGTACGACGGGCGCCCTAAGCCTTGGTGACGAGCCGGGTACAGTTTGGGATGGCGCTGGATGCGGGACCTAAGGGTTGGCGGTACGGGCGGCGTTCCCTGCTAGACCAGTGTCGCGGATGCCTCATCGAGGGGGCGAGGCACCACCAAGACAGTCGTTGTTTATGGGATGACCCAGGTAGTAGATAGATAATCTTGTGCATGTCGACTCGAAGCGAACAGGGGCCCGTGGGGTTGCAGCTGGTTGCCACTGCGCGAGCAGGGGCCACCAGCGCCGGCGTCTGCGCCTGCGCTGCCCGGGGTCTCGGCGCTGTCCCTTCCGGAGGCCCGGCGCGTGGAGCGTCGACGCGACACTGCTGCGACGCGTCTTCCTTCCTCCCGCCTGTCAACTGCAACCTCAATTCTCACTCCTACATTGAACCAACCCCCTCGCCCACAGTCGACCTAGGTGCGCATCCTCAGCCTCTGCAACTCCGTCAATCCCCTAGAAATGTCAGACTCTATTCCTACTGCGACTCCATCTCACCACGAGCCGCCCTCGCAGCCCTCGTCCCCGGTACGGCCGTCTCCATTCCATTGCGCCGTGGCCTGTGACGCCTGCTTGATCGCACTACGGTGGAGATGGCTTCCGTTGACCGAGGTCAGACTGGCTACTCGTGGCCATATGAAGCCCGTCTCCTCGATGCGACCGAGCACGAATGCCCCGCGTCCTTTCGCGCCTTGACCTGGCTTTTTTCCAACCAGTGCTGATCTAGATGCAGCCTCCCAAGCGCACCAAGCACATCAATCCTGATATCTCGCCGTCGGCGCTCGCGCAAGCATCAGCCATTGGCGACTCATCTCGCAACGCTACGCCTACCCCTGCAAACGTCACAACCATGGCCACCGTCGAGACGCTGCAAGTGCAGCTCGTGTCTAAGTCCGCCCAGCTCCCCAAGAAGGGGTCGGCCTTTGCCGCTGGCTACGACTTGTTCAGCTCAGGGGCTGTGACTCTTCCCAAGCGTGACCGTGGTCTGGTCCCTACAGGCATAAGGATTGCTCTCCCTGTTGGCACCTGTGGGTATTCAAAATGGGTTTCTCTCTCCGACTGCTGACTCTCTCTAGACGGCCGTATTGCCCCTCGTTCTGGACTCGCGGCCAAGCACGGCATTGACACTCTTGCTGGTGTCATTGATGCTGACTACCGCGGCGACGTCGGTGTTCTGCTCGCCAATCTTTCGGACGAGGACTTTGAGATTAAGCCCGGTGACCGCATCGCACAACTCGTCGTTGAGAGAATCGCCCTCCCTGAAGTCGTCGCGGTAGAGCAGCTTGATGAGACTGTCCGTGGTGCCGGTGGCTTTGGCAGCACCGGTGGCTTCGGTGCCGCTGCTGCGGCCGTGGAAGCCGTTGGTGCAGAGAAATTTGCCACCTAGGCTCGGTTCTGTACGTGAGAGATGGAGCATTTCCTGATTTGGCAATCGATGTTTATGGAGTTTAAGAGGGCTCGAGAAGGGCAAAAGGATCGGAAAAGGTCAAAAGCGAAGTCCAGTTGCGGCTCTGGAGATAATGAGACAAATCACAAATCAGCCTGAGATAAAACATTAATGATACTCTTCTGCAATGGGAGAGTGCCTTGATGGGAGTCGTTTAGCACCTGAATGATTGTAGTCAGCAGATGGACCGTACCACGGTACGTTGAGATTGATGGGAACGACTCGTGCGTGAACGAGGGCTTGTTTAAGTAGCGGCGATGGTACAGTCCAAGACAACTAGATACTAGTAGCAATAGTCATTACACTAAGAAACATGCTGCTCTCCGTATGTCTTTTGTCAAAAGGGTCGCTCAGGTGCTCGCTAATACCCCTATACGGGACGTGCTGCTTTCTTGGGTAAGCATCGCCTTGATGGCAGCAATGAAAAGCCGAGTTGCGGGTGACTGTAAGCATGAAATGTCAGGAGCAGCTGGGCGCAACACGTAGAAGTGGATGCTGCAAGAACAGAATCGAAGTGTCTGGGCGTTGGGGCTGCTCAGTGATGGAGGCCGGCTGCGACACCAAGTGGTGGGGTAACAGAAAAATTGGATTGTGGACGATCACAACACCGAATGGGCAGGTTGCAGGACTCCTAGAGGTAGGTGGCGTGGCATAACACCTAGAGGGTGACTGGGTGATGATGTTGGGTTACATCAGGAGCTGCAGCGTGGGTGGCTGCAACACCAAACAAAGTAGGTGGCGACGACAGCGACTCTTAGACGTCCACAACAACAGGAAGAGGGTTTGTATAAGCGGCCAGATGAGGTACCAAGAAGAGGCTGAGTAGATGTGGTCGGGTCCAGCACAAAGAGAATTCAGTGGGCAATTATGAAGCATGCCCACCAGAAGAGCTTCCTCCTTGAGCTGCACCAACTCAACAATCAAGATATAAACTGCGAAATTGGCTAGAATGCCACCGCTCCTCGCGCCTTTGGCCGAGGGGTAAGGCCCAAGGGCTCTATGGCGGGTTGCGTTGCGAGGGTGCCGCCGGTTCGAGTCTGGTCAACGCCGCCATATATTCCCTTCGGTAAACCTCCGTAGTGGGGGGTTTGATATCTTGTACGGCTGAGCCGTACAGGAGAAGTTTTTGCCCTTTTGCCCATTCGTTCTTTTTGTTCGCTCTAACCACATCCCTATCTCCTCTGCTCATTTCATCTCATCTTTTGCTTTTGTGCTGCGGCTTGATTTCAGTATCTTAATCATCGGATGTGAGAATCCAAGACTTGGCTCGTTGCCATGGCAAATCCACTGAGCCACAACTTCCGCAGCTTGAAGCTTGGATGCTCTCTGCGTCATAAGGCATGTCTTCAGGGAGTATGGCGACTCCCAAATTGCATTTAGTCCAATATGCGAATACTTTCCCGGCTATTTTTTTCGCTCAAAGTGCCAACACCTAGGCCATGCCTCCCTCTCGAATCTTTATCACGCTACTGACCTGAATCCTGACGACACCTGGACATAGGGGTCCTCAATCACTTCCAACTGCTCATCAGCAAGAGCTTCAAAGCCCATTATCCTCTCGTCCAACGCAAAAGCGCCAGCGAAACGACACAAATCCCAGTACATCACACTACTGACAGCGCACGTCAGCAGCCAACCTATCTCATACAGATGCACAGCGCCCACTCTAATACTGCATCCAAAGCTCGCCCTGAAGCTGGGAATTGGCAGCACGACAGCGACCAGGCTGGAAACTTAAAACAGCACACCAGCTGATGCCCGCGCGGTACCGACTAAAAGGCCAAGCAAGATGGGGTAGCCGTACAAAAAGCGCAGGAAGGAGGTCGTACTGTTGATGATGAGTGAAAGGATTGATGAAGAGAACTGTTTATTGAAGCTGCTGCTGCTACAGAAGGTTTATGTACAGGTCTCCAAGTATCCAAGCTCATTCAATCCCACTCCCGCT
>JAIFKG010004459.1:0-17300 GCA_020351975.1 Phyllosticta ampelicida
TCCCCCTTCTTACTCCCCCCCTCTCCCGATGCCATCATGTCACTCGTCCATACATTGCCTAGTACATCAGCTGATGCCTCTCTCCTCTTAGTTTACACCACCTCCAAGTCGACGGGGCGAGCTAGTCTCTTGGGCTTGATCTCGCTCTTACTGCTGCCGATCCCTTGGGGTGCCGTTCAAGCAGGGCCCGAAGATCAGGTCCGTGAGCCACTACGATACGGTTGCCGAATAGGCCGAGACTACTATTTACTTGCATCTAGACTAATCCATCCTATCTGGATTTTGAATTTGTTCTTCATTTCTTGGTATAAGGAGGACGGAGGTAATGGTGGCTTTGCGTTGGGAGTTTTGATTTTCGTCGTTCAACACCCCTGCGGGCCATGTGAGAATGAGGCAAGATAAGAGTTTGTAACTTTCCAGGCATCCACAATGTTGCAGTAGAAGGGCGTAGCACCTGTCATTTAAAATTACAGGTTCGGGACAAATATTTCCCTTGTGCATTTCCAGAGTTATGCGAAGGAATAAACCATCACCGTACGGACACCGTTAGACTTGTTATCGTTCGCTGGACCAAGATCTTTGTCATATTGCTCGGGCTCTAAAGTTACGCACCAAGCACACACCAACCAACTGACTAACAGGACTTACACAACCCAGATGGGCAAGGGCGAATGGGCACCTTCTCGGCCCATCCCAAACTTCAGCACATGGGCGATATATGATTCGACCATCTCGCAGTAGTTCACGTGCTGAAACAACCCCAGAAGCCGCTCAACACATCTTGTGGGCTCAAAAGCAGTCAGAGCGAAAGTTTTGATCTCTTCTGTCTGCTTTGCAGCTTTCCCCGCCTCTACCCTTGCCCTTAATCGTTCGCTCGTGACAGCTTCCTATGACAAACATCACTAGACATCAACGTCAATCACCTAGTGAAAACCAACGACCACCTTAGTAACATCCAACAAAAAGGTGATGACTGTTGTCTAGCCCAATTCCTCGCCTCGATGTCTATTACATCTGCCGTTGGTGCGTATTATGTGGTGCTTCAAGAGGTCCTCTCGCAACATACCCCTCCTCCAACAAAATCTCATGTGTGGTAGGCAGAGTCTGAAACCCTTCATCTCAGGGTTTTGGATCGAGATATAAGGGTCGATATTGAAGGAAAAGGATGATAGCTAGATGGCAAGGGGCCTGGTGAATGGCAGGATTTAGACAGAAAGGGATTATTGGTGGCAAATGTGAATTGGGAAAAGAAAACGGCAATCCATGCAAAGAAGGAAAAAAAAGGGGCTCAAACGGAAAACAAAGGCGCCCTGCCATGCTGCCAATCACACGCGAATAAACGAAAAATGGTGGATAATAGTGACAGTGTTGCTGAAAGGACCGAATGGCAAGCTGGCATGTGATGTTTGGATTCCTCTATCTTTTCCATTTCCCAAAAATCATGGAGAAAGCTTGCTTAACCTCTTACAGCACTCCTTGACGTCCCGAGTCGAAGGCATAAAGTTGAGTCTGGCGCTTTTGGGGGCATGATTGTTCCACGTAAGCTTTCTCATAGCTTACATCTGCTCATCTTCTAGGTCCTAGATTCCCCGGGGTGGATGCGGCAGTGGAGTCGTTGGCGGTGGTGCTGGGCGGATCGGCAACTGCATTGATTGGCCACCACTCAATGCACTCGAACTACTCGCGCGTACAGGGTAAGAGGGGCGATCAAGCCTGTCTCCGTTTCGCGCCCCAGAAGATTCCTGACTGGTGGCCGAGCGCGGAGTCTGGCCTGAGCTTGAGGAGCCGTGGTTGCGTTCATTGTGGTTTGCAGAAGCTGATGATGGTGGACTGTGGTTTGGCGATGAGCGCAGCATTTCGCGAGTTTTGGCGCTGTGAGGGCGTGGTGCCAAGTGTGACTTGCGGTTCTGGCGCTCCATCATGCTCACGGCCCAGGCGGCGAGGTCTACAGGGGTACGTTTGGCGGCGAGGATGAAGGCATCGGATTCCTGATGAGATTGATTAGCAGATATTCAACTTCACTCTAGAGACCACCACGTACGTAGAGTTCTTGGGGAGTAGGGCGCTGCTCTGGGTCTTTCATCAGGCAGCGCGCTATCATGTCCTCCAAGATGGTGGGGAAAGCGTCGCTCTTGGGTAGCTTTGGGGCTGGTTCCAAAACAATTTGTTGCAACAGGTCGAGAATTCCCTGAGGACCGCCAGTCTCATCGTCATTGTCGCTGTTGTTGAATGGGAACTTTCCGATTGCGAGTTCCATCAGCGTCAGGCCGACGCTCCAGACATCGGACTTGACGGTGTATTTTGCACCTTGTATCCTCTCGGGAGCCATGTACGTGCCTGTGCCGACGAAAGTCTCAGCCACGGAGCCTTCAAGCTCACTTGAAACGCCAAAGTCACAAATCTTGATTTGTCCTCTGGAGTTGACTAGTATGTTGGAGGGTTTCATGTCGCGATGCATGATGCGGTGTTGTTTGTAGAGATAGGTTAAGCCGCCGAGGACCGCTTCAGCAATCTTTCCGAGAACGTCGACGCGGACAGGGCCAAAGTTCTTGGATATGGAGTCGAGAGAGCTAATGCCAGGTCAGCGTCGCAACCAAGACTAAGGTATCAGATGGCGCATACCCGCAGTCCATGTACTCCATGCACATGACCACGTCCCCAGAATCATTTTGAAAGGCGCCGTAGAACGACACAATGTAGGGACAGGCGCAATCGTGCATGATGCGCAGCTCGCGGACGATTCTTTTTCGGACCTCGTTCTTGGCTTCGACATGGATAATCTACTGGCGCATTAACTACCGGCATTGCGGCTGACGTCTCGTCGCCAGAAACGCACCTTGCGCGCCATGATGGCCTTTGTCGCAGAATGCTGCACCTTGCTGACAGTGCCGCCATTTCCGTGACCGAGCTCCTTGAGCACGAGGAGATCTTCGGCTCGCAGGTCCAGCCTGAATTCGACGCCGATTTCGAGCTGGCCGGCGGCTCTGTCGTCGTCGTCCCTGCGAGAACCGGGCATCTGGGCACCGGCGCCGGACTGGGCAGTCCTGGGTTGAGGCGCATTCAGGGCCAGGCCCTTGACGTTCTTCCTCTTCATGGTCCTTGTCTTGAACTGGTCGGCCATGTCGGGCATTGTGCGCGCTGGGGGACGGCGGCGGCGTCGTATAGGTCGGGAAAGGCGAGCGAGCGGAGCGGGTGCGGGAGAGATAAAGAGAGAGAGAGAAATAGAGCGGGCGATTTGGGCCGCAGGATAGGCCTGTTGGTTGCGGCGGTTATGAACAGGTTCGGCGTGGGGTGCGAGGAGTCGGCGGGATGCGCCAATCGGCAGAGTGTAGGCGACAGGAGGTGGTGGCCGTTGTGCAGTGCGGCGGGGACGACTATTGGATTGCCAGTTTGGGGGACGCGAGTGGGTCTTGTGGTGGGAGGCAAAGATCGATAAGAGGGCGTCGAGACGTCGGGGCAAGTTCAGGTCAGGAGAGGGAGTGCGGCGATTTGTATGCAGCAGTCAGGTCATCTTGTGGTTGACGAAAGAAGCGGTGGTGGCTGCTCGCGGGCTTGAGCTAAGCCATATCGTGGATGACGTTGGTTCCGTCGGCGGTGAGGAGAGGGCCAGACTCCTTCTCACTGCGGTGAAGACTGATGGGACGTCCAGTCGTGCAGCAGGTTGATATCAAGTAGATGATGCGGACGAGTGGTGAGTAGTATTTCAATCATGGCCTAGGTATGTATGCTCCAGCCATGACGAGACGGACCCAATGTCTGCGACAGCGGGTCTTGTTTCACTCGTGGCTGCGGAGCAGAGGATGCGCGACCCGCATCAATCATGGCCGGCGACAACGAAGCCCAGGTCGCCCGGGCTCCAGCGCGCCCATGATCAGCAAGCAGATTCACTGTATGTAGAGGGAACATGAGACGTCCATGTATCCACACTCCCGTCTTGAGGTGGTTCGGCAGTGGGCGACGCAGGAGAATCTGCACATGTGGGATGCCAAGGGATTCCAGCCTTCCTCCTCGGTCCCGCTCCGAACTCCCGCCGGCGGGCCTGCACACTCACGTGATCTCCGCTCCGTCGCGCGTCCGTCCTTACCAGGGCGGAGCGGACATCCGCCGGCCTCACCCCGGCAGTGCTCTCTCACCGCCTACACTAGCGCTAGCGCTAGCGCCCCGTCTTGGCTGCGAGCTCTCAAGTCTGCCAACATGTCGGTGCTAGGCACGAGACACTCAGACTTTATCAATACCAACCCTTGGTCCACGCGCCGCCCGGCTCTCTCAAACCCTCGCCCCCGCCGACGCACTTCACTTTGTCAACTCAATTGTTGGCGGTGCCCGCGGCCGACTCCATATTCATTCCAACATGGCCGCCTCCCTGCTTGATGTCGCTGCTGAGTTGGGCAGTGAGTCGGACGACGGCGACTACGACGGGGAGAACGGCGAGCAGGATCAGCGCAACGGTAATGGTGTCCCAGGAGTCGATGACTCGAGTGAGGAAGAAGACGACGACGACGACGAGGAGGCAGCCCGCGCCGTAAGTGCCTGTCCGCCCGCCTCACCATGCCTCAATTATTGACATGGCCACAGGTTCGCGAGGGCTTCATCGTGGACGAAGATGAGGAGGACGAGGAGGAGCGCAAGGCTCGCAGGCGCGAAAAGCGAAAAAGGAGACGCGAGCAACGCGAAGAGGAGGAAGCCGCTCTGGATGAGGAAGATCTTGATCTCATTGGCGAGACAGTCCCGCGCGAGGAACCCGCCCCGGTTTGTTTCCTTCGACCAACAGCTTTCGCAATCACAGCAGCTGACCGCAAATAGTCCAAGTTTAAGCGACTCAAACGCGGTCACAGAGAAGAACGCTCACCAAGGGCACCCCGTGGCGTAGACGAAATTTTCTCCGATGAAGACGAAGATCTCGCCGATGGATACGACGAGCGCCCTTCGCGTCGTGAGCCTAGGGGCGGCATCAACGACGAATTTGCCGACTTCATCGAAGAAGATGTGTTTGAGGATGAGGAAGGCCTGCAGGATGAGGAGGACCGTGAGGTGGCCAGGCCTGGCAAGCGAATGCCAGGCGTTGTTGGCTTTCCCGAAGCTGGCTTGGACGAGGCGGAAATGGAGGATTACCGCAACGCTTTCGGCGATGGTACAGAATACGACTGGGCGCTGCAGCTGCAGGAAGAGATGGATGATGAGGACCGCGGCACCGACAAACCGCTGGAACTCAAGGATGTCTTTGAGCCGGCTCAGCTTGCTGAGAAGATGATGACGGAGGAAGACGACGTGATCCGCTTCAATGATGTGCCTGAGCGCTTTCAGATTGCCCGGAAGCCTTTCAAAGCATTGCAGCTCACCGAGGAAGAGATGGCCACACGACTGAACACGGAATATGTCTGGATTTCAAAACTCCTTTGGCCCAAGACGCGCCTCAGCCCCTCCCTCCACGAGCCCTTCCAGCAGGCCGTACGCAAAGTTCTCGAATTCATGAATCTTGAGGATCTTGAAGTTCCCTTCATCTTTAACCACAGGAAGGACTACCTCATCCACTCTAGCATCGACCACGACGAGGACGATGCAGATGCCAACGCGGGCCCTCAGCGACTCTTGACACAGGCCCATTTATGGGAAATTTTCGAGCTCGACCTCAAGTTTCGGGCCTACGTCGAAAAGGTCGAGGCTTTGCAACGGACGCGCGACAATCTCGCCAGTTTCTCATCGATCAAAGACAAAGTATTAGAGGACTTGCTTGACAAGGCAGAGACCATTGAAGAGATTCAGGATATCCAGGACTACGTGCACTTCCAGTATTCGGCCCAGCTCAAGGACGTGGAAATCGCCGAGTCGGAGTCGACTGGAGTGCAGAAGAAGGCTCGCGCCAGCTCGACGCGATGGGAAAGGATGCGTGCCAGCAAGGCCTACAACCTTGTACGCGCTGTTGGCATTACACCGGATGATCTCGCACACAACCTGAACAGGGATGGTCATCGGGTGTACACTGAAGATCCCCAAGAAGCGCCCGACGACATGGCCGACACTCTGATTGACGAAGAATACAACACTGGAAAAAACGTGCTTCGCGCAGCCAAGACGACATTTGCCGAAGAGCTTGTCATGAGCCCCCGAATGCGACACGTAATGAGGCGTCTGTATTACGAGAATGGTCTTCTCGACGTTCATCGCACTGAAAAGGGCTTGCGAAAGATCACCGAGGACCATCCTTACTACGAATTCAAATATCTCCGCAATCAGGGCTATTCGGCCGTGGCTCGCAGACCCGAACTCTATCTTCGCATGCTCAAAGCCGAAGACGAGGGAATGGTCGAAGTCAAGATTCGCCTGCAGGACCAGGACCGTATCAAGCAAGATTTTGAAGACATTTTCTGCACGGACAACCGTAGTGATGTCGCGCAAGCTTGGAACGACGTGCGGCGGCAGATTCTGAGCATCGCTTTGCCGCGACTCGACCGCACCATTTCCAAAGGTGTCAAGGAGTCTCTGCGGAACGAGTGCGAGAATTCCCTGGCAAAATCCTGCAGGGACAAATTCACCGAGAAACTGGACCAGGCTCCGTACAAACCAAAAGGAATGGCACTCGGCACAATTCCTCGTGTCATCGCGCTCTCGAACGGCAGCGGCATACCTGGAAGAGATGCAATCTGCTATGCATGCGTGAATGAGGATGGTATCATGACGGACTCGGGCAAATTCATCGACCTTCATCCCGGCAATAAGGAGAAATACATTGCCGACGCCAAAGAGATCGACGACTTGAAGGCGAAGATTTGGCAGTTCCGACCAGATGTTTTGGCGGTCTCGGGCTTTTCCGCCGAAACTCGCAAGCTCTTCAAGGACCTGCAGCAGATTGTCGATGACCACGACCTTCGCGGCGCTGACTACGAGGACGAGGACGGGCAGGAGAAGAACGACAAGCTCGAGGTGATTATTGTCAATGACGAGGTTGCAAGGCTTTATCACACGAGTGACAGGTCAAACATGGAGCACCCCGGAGTCCCGTCTCTCGTCAAGTATTGTATCGCCCTTGCACATTACGTCCAGAGCCCACTTAAGGAGTACGCGGCTCTTGGCAAAGATGTCATCTCTATCTCCTTTGACCCGAATCAAAATCTTCTCTCCCAAGAAAAACTTCTGAAATACCTGGAAATGGCGTTGGTCGACATTGTCAACTTGGTGGGTGTTGATATCAACGAAGCCACGGGAGATCCTACCCTGGCCTCTCTACTACCACATATCTGTGGTCTCGGTCCGAGAAAGGCACAGCAACTGCTCAAGGTCATCAACCTTAACGGGGGCGTGGTGAACAGCCGAGATGAGCTGGTCGGCGACATCGACAAGAGAATCATGCCCGCTGTCGGCTTCAGGGTATGGACAAACTGTGCCAGCTTCCTCTATATTCCGCACGAGCCTACCGATCCCGAATCCGAGTATCTTGACGGCACTCGGGTGCACCCCGAGGACTACGAGCTTGGTCGCAAAATGGCAGCCGACGCTCTCGAAATGGACGAGGAAGACATCAAGGCAGAGGTGGACGAGAACGGACCTGCTGCGGTCGTCAAGCGTCTTGTGCGTGACGAGGCTCAAGACAAGGTCAATGATCTTGTCTTGGAAGAGTACGCGGAACAGCTGGAGCAGCAATTTAACCAAAAGAAGCGCGCCACCCTCGAGACTATTCGCGCTGAGTTGCAAGTTCCTTACGAAGAGCTGCGCAACAAGTACAGCTATCTCAACTCAGATGAGGTCTTCACCATGTTGACAGGTGAGACCCGCGAATCATTGACAGAAGGCATGATCATCCCTGTCAAGATCCGCCGCGTGTTCCCCGACCGTGTCGAAGCACGTCTGGACTGCGGTGTTGAAGCCGTGGCAGATGAGCACAACCTGCCACGCAGCGTCGGTGGAGACCGTGGAATGGATCCACGTCAAGTATTCCAATCGAATCAGACTGTTCAGGCAAAGCTGCTCTTCCTGAACCGTAAGGGCTTCAGCGCAACCATTTCTCTCGACGAGCAAGCCCTCAAGACAGGGTTTGAGAGGCATGTGGAGCGGCAACAGGGCGAGTGGGACTTTGATCAAGAGCGGGAGGACAAGGATGCCGAGGCCAAGGAGAAGGAGAGCAAGACGGGTCGCGCCCAGCGCGTTATCAAGCACCCGCTGTTCCGTCCGTTCAACGCAGCCCAGGCTGAAGAGTTTTTGGGCAGTCACAGCCGTGGAGATGTGGTGATTCGGCCGTCCGGCAGAGGGTTGGACCATCTGGCTGTGACGTGGAAAGTTGCCGACGGCGTCTATCAGCACATTGACGTGCTGGAGATGTACAAGGAGAATGAGTTTTCCTTGGGCCGCACACTCAAGATTGGTGGAAAGTACACCTACTCGGATCTTGACGAGTTAATTGTTGGCCACGTCAAGGCCATGGCCAAGAAGGTGGAGGAGATGATGGGCGATGAGAAATACAACAACGGCACGAGGGCACAGACTGGTAAGCGTCATTCAAAAACGCGTAAAGCACCGAGGCTGACACACAGAACAGAAGCATGGCTCTCGACCTACACTGAGGCCAACCCTAAGCGCAGCATGTACGCCTTCTGCCTGTGCCCACAGCATCCGGGCTACTTCTTCCTCTGCTTCAAAGCCGGCCGTGACGCGCCCTTCCAAGCGTGGCCTGTGAAGATTATTCCCAACGCTTTCGAGCTGCAAAAGAACATGTACCCGGACATGCGTTCTCTCAAGAACGGGTTCAAGTTGCTGTACGCCAACACTAAGGCTAGGGGCCGTTGAAATGGTCACAACTCGAATTTGGGTCGGGGTTTGGCTTTTGAAAGCTCTTCAAGGGGATCAAATCACGCTTTCCTCTCGTGTTCCCCCTATATACCTTTTCCTTGTTCTTCTCTTTCATTTTTCCATACTCTCCTGGCTGCATGCGAGCAGCGCAGTCAACTAGGTGGTCGGATATGGCTTCACTCGGCCTCGGACTGCAGGCTGTGAAAGCCAACTATTCCCCAATGTTCGAATTCAAATCAATCCGGTTGGAACGCAAAGCGTGGGTGGGCAATGAGTTGGGCAGCACTGGCCCTAGGCAATTCAAGTGGGTATCTCGATTAAAAGTTTTCTAATTATCAGACGACGCGGTAGCATTCCTACAGCACGGATGACCCAGTGCGCGGCGGATAGCGCAAGCGCGCAGGGCTAGACATGTAAAAGTTGGTTGGTGTATGGATGATTTGGATGTTTGGTAAGGTGTAAAAGTTCTCCGGGGCTTGTTTACGCGTTTAGATACTGTATGATAGAGACTGATTCATATCGTGGGCATTGTATTTGTCACTGGCATGTGGTGGGCGGAACCGATAGCGCAGCCAGACCCAGGGTCCGAGGGGTCTTCTGCACTGACGTTGTGCCTCCGAAGATCGGACTCTGACGAAAGCTTAATTATTCTCGGGAACCAAGCAGTCAAAACACCACCGCCCGCTCGACCTGCGTTCCTAACGGCTTTTCCGCGACTCTCGGTGCTTTTTTATCAATCTTTTTTCTGTCGGGAAGCAGGCCTATATATTGGACCTTGGTCGACCCGCAGCGCTCTCTCCCTCCGTTTACCCGCCTGTTGTGTACTGTCACGCAATACAGCTCCGTTCCCGTTGCCTACCCGCGCATCCTGCAGCAAGCTGCAGCCAGCAGAAGCAACACCTCGTGGTGTGATTGTCTTGTGCCAATCCCCTTTGACCAGAGACTACGTAATCTGGCCCTCCTTCTCCTCTCTCTCGCCTCGCTTCTCACGGCTAAGCAGCTGCCCAATCCCGGAAAATCCGCCAAAATACCCCCGCGCCATCGTCATTAGTTACCCCCACAATGCTCGCCGCTAGAACTGCCTCGAGGGCTTCTTATCACTGCTCCTCCGCAGCCTCTGCCAGGTCTTTTGCTTCTCTGGCTGCCGCCGCTGCTAGACCTCAGTTCCGCGCTGCTACAGCTTCGGTGCCGAACTCTCGCGTTTCTGCCTCGGCCGCCGTTTTCGCCGATCAAAGGACAAACTTCGTTACTCCGAACGTTCTCGGCTTCGCTAGCCAAGCCAGAGGAATGGCAAGTGCTCGGAAGATCAGAGTCAAGAATCCGGTGGTGGAACTGGACGGTGACGAGATGACTCGCATCATCTGGCAGGATATCAAGGACAGGGTAAGATTTCGTTGCACGCGCTGATGTTCTGACCAACGACTAATTTCTTGCTCCTGTAGTTCATCCACCCGTAAGTGCCAGCTAGCCTAGATCTCCAATCACAACACCTGACGTATTTCAAGCTACCTCGATGTCGACCTCAAGTATTACGACCTGGTGGGTTAAATATCGGGACTGAGATTGAGATGGCAAAACTGATTGCATCACAGGGTCTCGAGCACCGTGATGCTACCAACGACAAGGTCACAGTTGACGCTGCGGAAGCTATCAAGCAGCACTCCGTTGGTGTCAAGTGCGCCACCATCACTCCCGACGAAGCGCGTGTCAAGGAATTCAACCTAAAACAGAGTACGTCAAACATCGGGTAACCAATGAGCCATACTTACTGAATGCTCCGTAGTGTGGCTGTCTCCCAATGGCACCATCAGAAACCACCTGTAAGGACGATACATCAGATTGAAAAGAATGAGACTAAACTTTACCCAGCGGCGGCACTGTCTTCCGTGAGCCTATCGTCATTCCCCGCATTCCTCGTCTTGTACAGGGCTGGAAGCAGCCGATCATCATCGGTCGTCACGCTTTCGGTGACCAGTACCGTGCCAAGGACCGCGTCATCGAGGGCGAAGGCACACTCGAGATGGTCTTCACCCCCAAGGGCGGAAAGCCCGAGACCATTAAGGTCTTTGACTACCCTGCCACTGGTGGTGTTGCGCAGACTCAGTATAACACCGCCGAGTCCATCTCAGGCTTTGCACACTCGTGCTTCAAATATGCACTGGACAAGAAGATGCCCCTGTACATGAGCACCAAGAACACCATCTTGAAGAAGTACGACGGCCGCTTCAAGGACATTTTCCAGGAGATCTACGAGACCACCTACAAGCAGGAGTTCGAGGCCAAGAACATCTGGTACGAGCACCGCCTCATCGACGACATGGTCGCTCAGATGGTCAAGAGTGAGGGTGGTTTCGTCTGCGCTTTGAAGAGTACGCTCCCTCTGATTGCGTGATCGGCTCGCAAACTAACGTGGCTCAGACTACGACGGGGACGTCCAGTCGGACATTGTCGCTCAAGGCTTCGGCTCCTTGGGCCTTATGACCTCGGTCCTCATCACCCCTGACGGCAAAACCTTTGAGTCTGAGGCTGCGCACGGCACCGTCACCCGCCACTACCGTGAGCACCAGAAGGGCAATGAGACCTCCACCAACCCCATCGCCTCCATCTTCGCCTGGACTCGTGGTCTGGCCAAGCGTGGTGAGCTCGATGGTACACCGGAGGTTACCGCATTTGCCGAGTCGTTGGAAAAGGCCTGCGTCGATACAGTCGACATTGACGGCATCATGACCAAGGACCTTGCTCTGGCCTGCGGCAACAAGAACAGGGATGCCTATGTGACGACCAAGGGTTTCCTGGAAGCTGTCGAGAGGAGGCTGAAGCAGAGCTTGAAGGAGAAGCTGTAAATGACGTGAAAAGTAAGAAAGCTTGGAGTCAATTTGCATTTGCATCTAGCAGGCGTGAGAGCAATGTGCTATATGCTAAGAAGCGGGATTTTCTTTCGTCTTTTTACTTGGGGATTGGATAATGTGCATACTATAAGCGGTTCTCAAATCCAATGGGCTTGCTATTTCAATGAAGATTGCTATTGTCTTGAATCAAGATGGAGGAATCACAGCGCCGCATTCGGAAAGCTAGAGGCTCGCTTGGCCGAAGCTGTGTTGATTAGATAAGATCCCAATCACGCACGGACGGCGAAATCCCACTTCGGCATTGTCGACATTTCGCGGCGAGCAGTTGCTGGACATCGAACCCCCAGATCGCCCACCATGAGACCCATCCTGCTCTCCGGCCACGCAAGTACCCTCCTTTGGCTTCAAAAGGCCTCTCGCTAACGTGCATCGTCAGGAACGTGCCTTGACTCAAGTGAAGTATGCTCCCACAATCATCGGCTATAATAGCCACCGCGCGTTCTGACTCCCTCAAGGTACAATGCCGATGGCGACCTGATCTTCTCCGTTTCCAAGGACCATGTCGTGTGCGCATGGTACAGCGCAAACGGCGAGCGCCTGGGAACCTACCACGGCCACATCGGAGCCCTCTGGACTGTCGATGTCGACCCGACCACCACCCTGCTCGCCACTGGTGGCGCCGACAACACGATGCGCCTTTGGGAGGTCAAGACAGGCAAGCTGCTGAAGACTTGGGAGTTTGATACGTCGATCAAGAGAGTTGAATTCAGCCCGGATGGGAGGCAGCTTCTGGGTGTGACGGAGAAGCGGAGCGGTCACCTCGGTACTATTTGTGTTTACGAAATCAACCCCGACCCGGAGGCTGAGCAGACCGACGAGCGTACTCTGAGGATTGTGTGCGAGGACGCAAAGCCAACCGTCGCAGGCTTCAGCTACGACGCCAAGTACATCGTTTCTGGCCACGAAGACGGCACCGTCACCCAGTGGGATGCCAAGGTAGACTTTGGACGCACTTGGCCCGCTAGTTTCGTGCTGACCTTTTTTTTTTCGCAGACTGGGGAGATGATCAACCTGGTCGAAGTTCATGACATCGACACCCAGATTACTGATTTGCAATGGTCGGCCGATAGGACCTACTTCATTACCGCAGGCAAGGACAAGACTGCCAGAGTAAGTTACGCGACTTTCTTTGCTTCGTGTCAGAAGGTTGACATTTGCATCGCAGCTCGTTTCCACTGACGACCTCCAAATCCTCCACACCTACGTCACCGACACTCCCCTCAACAGCGCTGCCATTACGCCCGTCAAGGACTTCGTCATTCTTGGTGGTGGTCAAGCCGCCATGGATGTCACGACCACCTCAGCTCGCCAGGGTAAATTCGAGGCCCGTTTTTACCACAAGATCTTCGAGGAGGAGATTGGCCGTGTCCGTGGCCACTTCGGACCTCTCAACTACGTCGCGGTCCACCCCAAGGGCACGGGGTACTGCTCGGGTGGCGAAGACGGTTACGTCCGTGTGCACCACTTTGACAAGCCGTACTTCGACTTCTTGTACGAGGTTGAGAGAGAGCAGCTGGCGGCGAACTTGTGAGCGGGCAGTTCGAATTCAACGTGTGAGGTTTAAAGCGGTTTCCCAAAGGAGAGGCTTTTGGAGGTTTTTGGTTCCTTTTCACGAAAGCATGTCTGGCGTTTGTCGGGGGGACCGGGCTCCAAACGAAGCCCGGCACGAGTACCCAAAAGTGACGAAGAGGAGACAAGCAGGCTCTCGGTCGTGGGGAGGATAGCTATTTCTTGTGTAGGTCGGCCATGGTCGGCAGTAGAGCTCAAATAAGCGGCATGCCGATACCAAGAATGAGGCTCCTCCGGTGTGGCTGTTCGGCTCGTCGGACCCTTTCCCAATGTGGCGAAACGGCTGCTGTCACGTTCTTTGATGATTGGGCTGTGGCGTCCCCGCACCCCGAGGCCCATGCCTTTGCAACACCTCATCGGCGCCTCGCCAGCGGAAATGTCACCCACCTCGTACCATGCTTTACTCATACAGTGGTCCTCACAGCAGGCAGTGGGATCTCGCTTGGACAATTAGGAAAGTCGTGTGAGTGTCCCTACTTTATATAATGTGCGTCTTTTACTCGACCGTCATTTCTATTTGTTTGCATTTGTTTCCTTCTGGTCCCCTGGGTTGAACGCTCGTCAGCGTGTCCATTAACCATTTTCTTACCGTCATGGGCAGTTTGGTCCTCTTTGCAACCACGGTGCTACTGGTTCTTCTCTTCAGCATGGGCGAGTCTACGCGGGCAGCCTACACCTCCTCCAACTCTTCCTATTTCAAGTACACCACCGTCACTGGCTTTTTCCTCCAAGATGACAATTCCACGGATGCCAAGTCTTTTGACTACGTATGTGTTGGACCCTCGAATACTTCTGGCTAGCCTTACACTCTGCAGACCAAGGTCAATCTGGGCCTCATAAACCGCACTTACCCCACGGACGACTCATTTGACCCATCGCGTAAAAAGGCGCAGTGGGAGCGCTTTGCTCACTACGTATCCAACCTCAACTCCAATGCCGCGTCCAACGAACAGTACAAGGTGCTCATCATGGGACGACACGGAGAGGGCTACCACAACGTTGCTGAATCGTTCTACGGCACGCAGGCATGGGACTGCTACTGGTCCCTTGCTGATGGCAACGGCACCATCACCTGGGCCGACGCGCACCTAACGCCCACAGGCATTCAGCAAGCACTCGTCGCCAACAGCTTCTGGGCCAACGCGCTCGCCACAGCCGGCATCCCCGCGCCAGAATCGTATTACGTTAGCCCGCTGGCCCGCTGTCTTGCCACAGCGAACTATACCTTCAGCAATCTTTCGCTGCCGGAATCACGCCCCTTTGCTCCAGTCATCAAGGAACTGCTGCGGGAAAGTCTCGGCCTGCACACGTGCGACCGCCGCAGCTCCAAGGCGTGGATCCACTCCGAGTACCCCTCATGGGGATTCGAGGCAGGCTTTGCCGAGGATGACCTTCTCTGGAACTCGCACACACGGGAGTCCAGTAGCCAGCAGGTCGCCCGCCTCAAGACGTTGCTCGACAACATCTTCGCCTCGGATAACAACACCTTCATCTCGCTGACCAGCCATTCCGGTAGCATCGGTGCTGCTCTCAAGGCTCTCGGCCACCGTACTTTTAGCCTCGTCACCGGCGCCGTTATTCCAGTGCTTGTCAAGGCGGAGCGCTTGAGCGGGGAGCCCCCATACACAAGCATCGAGCCTAGCACGACTGGCGCCCCGTCTTGCACGGCCAATCCGACGCCCACGACGGCCGCTGTTTCGACGGCTGCGAGCGTGAGTTCGACACCGACGTTTTTGTGAGATCGGTTGGTTGTAGATAGATTCTTGTTAAAAATTCTCGTTCGACATGTTGTTCAAAATTTCTGTCCCATTGAATGCTCTGCATCTGGTCGCTCATGGGTCCTACGCTCTTGCAACTCGGCATTCCTACTCTCATGGTACCCCAAACACTTCATATCCCTCTTCCAAGTGTAACACCCCAGCCCCTACCCCATCAGGCCCTCTCGCCCCTGGCTTCGGTACCGGTACCGCGTCCGCGGCCGATCCTCGTCCAACGCCCAACGCACCCTTCACATGGCCCGTTAGGCGTCCCGATGTGTTGTTGCAACGGACGGGACTCGTACGAGGGCCAATTTTAGATACTCACGACATCTCGAGTTGGAAAACATCAGCATCAAGGGCACCGCTGGGATTTTCCATTCGGCTTTGCCTACTGTTCCAAGAACATTCGTCCATATTCGTCTAGCAGCTCGTAAAAACATGATGATGTGCCACCTCTTTTGCATATTCTTCTCTGAGTATATGGCAACATTGACGCCTTATCTTTTTGTCGCAGCAGTTATTTGAATGTACGTGTTGTCTCCTGCTTCGAGGCGGTTAAAATGGTTCCATCCTCGCCGGAAAAAGCTTGGCTTCACATCCCGGCGCATTCACGACATTAGAAGCTGTTCTATTCCCTCTAATTTAGTTGGTATACGTGCTTTCATTGAGTGGCCGATGCCTCTCTCTTTCTTCCATGGCACCATCGCCCTGCCCCCCGCCTGTACCGTCTGCGTCGCTTTTTGATTGAGAGGGACCTAAATCATAGGTGGACGAGCCCACGAGGTTTGATGTTGGAGACAACAACGCTTGAAGTCATTCTTGAAAGGATGTTGAGTCTCTGGTTGACTGGCGACGCAACGACACGTGTGACGATAATCTTTACCTGTGAAGGCCGTAACAGAGAGGGGAGCTGGCCTCACGTGTCAGCTTTTTCACAGTGTTTGATGTTGACCGTAGACAGGAGAAATACCGCTGAGACTGGTGGTTCGTTAGGTAGGTGCGCTGTAGAAGTCTCGAGGGCGGCCTGTCCTTCACTTTGCTTTCCTCTCTATGCTAAAAATACCACAATGTTTCAACCGTGGCAGTTGAAATGTGTGTTTAGTCCCTGATGTTTATCACTGCTCGTCGGCATAAGACATGGCCGCCGTGATATCATTTATTTTTTATTTTTTCCCCTCACGAGAAAATCACATCCTAATCGACTCCAAATTTAGTGGATTCTGGCGCTGTTGTTCCCTGTACATGCCCCCTTTCCAGCCATTCCGCCCCACGGCACATCCCTTTGCAGATATTCAGCTGATCCAACTAGCAGTCTTCGCACTCTCAAAAGTTGCAGGTCCACGTTCCACTAGCAAGCGCCACGGATCGATTTGCTCGTTACCGAACTTGCGTGCCATTACGTATACTCGGATGCAAGTCATTATTCAGGCTCCTTTCATGACGCTGGAAACTTCCGAGATCTGCTACGTTCGAAGTCGAGGAAATGGCCAGCTTCAATGAGTCTGCCGTAGAGCATTTTAGAAAGAAGACCGCCTGAATGTTGGGAAGAGAATCCCGTGCTTGCTGCTGTATCAAAGGTTTCAGTGCGCTTTCCCTATGCTTCTCGATGCGTTCTCCTGAAAACGAGCCATCGACGTGCCAGCTTTGGTCATCCTCGCAGCAGGCAAAACTGATGTGTACAAAGAATACAAGAAATCAATACTTCCGCTATTTTGAAAGCGTTTGTGGCTCTTTCCCCATCGGCCTTGGATACGGTAGCGAGCCGATGCTACCACGTTCGGCACACCTCCTCATCTCCGGCTCCGTGCTATCCTCCAGGAAAGGCATCGGTTTAGGCAACTGCAGACGTTGCGACGTTTGATGTTTTCGCTACGGTGGTCGCCATTCGTTGCTCCCTTCCGATAGCCTCCTTCCAACTGATTCAAAAGGAGTAAAGGTGCCACGCCTTGCTTTTTAATTCTCTCCGCTTCTGTCAGGCTATCATCACCTGCTGTAAGGCGATTCAAGAAATGCCGTGGCTCCTTTTTCCAAGGTGTTGGCCAAAACCAATCGAAAAGCAGAAATCAATGGGGATGTGTTGATGTCCCCCCAGCGCCGACCAATCAGAGGCTGCGGTCGCGCACCCTGCCCACTCGTCTTGTTGTCGCTCTGCTCTACTCAACACCACGACTCTCTCTCCCTACCTTCAACACCACCAAACCCAGCCAGCAGTATGGCGGATCACGATCGAGCACCACGGCTCCCTCCACCGTAGCTATGAAAATAGTCGATTGTTGGGGGG
>JAIFKG010004462.1:0-24675 GCA_020351975.1 Phyllosticta ampelicida
CGTTTGGCCCATGTCGGATCTCCATTGAGCTTCGGATTTGATCTGTGGGTGACACCAACGGTCACCAAAGCTACAACGCGTACTTTGCGCTCGAAGACTCTCTGTATGTATGCAATACTTCTCTGGTTACCAAATAATTCGTCATTGATTCTGTCATCAGGGTCATGAAATCCTTCTCTCACAATGCTACCAAGCTTCGTCAGACTGTATCAGCACCATCATGTCTCCGACCATGCGTCTTCATGAGCCGAGCCACTTTTCAGCCAGCAACCCTCCATAGCGTACGCCTTCTTCACACTACTCACGTAAAATATGCTGCTGCCAAACCGGCCACCAATTCCAATGCCCCGAAGCAGACAAAGTCGAATGCGGTCAAGCCAAAGGAACTGGATACCGTTGCCGGCGTGCCCAATCTTCTGGGTAGAGAAGGCTACGCCGTAGTCCGGGAGCTCGCCTCCGCGAAGGAACCCGTCGTCCTGTACAAATCACCGCCGCAGCTCGGCTTTCGCCTGGCAGCCTATCTACAATCTCTGGGAACGTTTGCTGCCTCTGAGGTCACAGGTGCCATTCTTTTCCCCGCCGGCCAGGAGGTGGGCGTGGGTAACTTTGTCCTCTTTACACTCGGCTTCACAGGAGTGATGTGGTCGGTTCTAGGCATGTGGATAGCTGGCGCGCCGATGAACATCGTACGCAGCATCACTGCTGTACCCAAACGGGAGGCGATGCCTGGCTCCAGCGTCGGGCGCAAGTTGCTGCTGCTACGCATCGAGTATACATGGATACCGCTTCTCAAGAACAAGGTGGTGGAGGTGAAGCCCATTGACCTGCTGGCTAAGGAGCCTATTGGCAGGTTCGGTTTTGCATTCAAACAGGCTAAAGAGGCGCGTGATGCAAATTCCAACTCGAACTTTGTGCTGTGGCTGCTGGGACCATTGGCAACGGGATCCCGTAAAATTCTGGATTGGACAAAGATGACTATCGTAAGGCAAAGATTGATTACGTTGGAGTTTCCAAATGGCAAGGCAAAGGTCGACTTTGCAGGTACCTTTCCCAAGGGCGAGTTGGGTACGTTTTGTCCTCTTTTGCGGTGTGATTTGGGTGCTGACTTTGCCTAGCCGTTGATGCTTTGATCCCATGCAGAGAAGACCCGGAAAAGAGGTGGTGAATACCAACGTCACCAAGTGGGGGCTGGAAAAGATTATGTGGCTCTCGGGCCATGGACTGCCCGGCACAAAAAGGCTTGCGGTGCTTCTGTAGGAATATCTTGTCGAGACTGAGGTCTCGAAGCCTGGACTAAAAATAGATAAAAGGGTCGAAAACGTCGACAACGATGGAAATTAAAACCTATACTCTGTAAAATATGCGTCATCTGTCAAATTTAAAATGGGGACCCATGTCCCCTTTACTCTTTGAAGAAAAAAAAAAGAAAAGAAAAGAGGAAATTCCGGAGCAGACAACCGGAGAGTTGTTCCCTCAAAGAGCTTCCCAGACTTCAAACCGATAGAGATAAACTGAAGCCAGGTCTCGACAAGTGCTTGGCTCCTTCCTAGCTCTGAGGCTTCACTTCGGTGTCCACGTGGATCATAATGGTGATTATCGCAAACGGAGGTGGGCCTCAGTAGCATGTCGCACGTGACCTCGGAAGGGGGAAATCTGGGACCCGGGCACGCAGCGACCGGACCTAAACTGGGAGCCACCGCACTTCTTGGCTGCTTCGTTGTTGCTCCATCCCGCTGGAACAACACCTGGTCCATCACCACCTCCTCGTCTGGCCCCCAACCTCGATATCAGAACTCGGCATGAGAAACTTGTACGCGGTTGCATGGAAGGGCTGGGTGTGTCTTGTAGCGCCAGGGGGTGCAGCGGGAACGTTGGCTGCAAGGCCTGCACGAGTATCTCCATGTGGTCTAAGAACACGCAATTACCGCTGCCCGAGGACGACGTCGTCGATGCAAGGTCTAGATGAGCCGCAACAAAGGGTTTGTTGTTTCGGGCACAAGGTGAAGGCGAGCGTTGCGGGCCGGGCACGTGCATCCCCACAAAGAAAGGACACACCCGCCTGGCAGGGAGCTTAACGGCGATAAGGTTTTGAGCCTCAACGGTTCCTGCAGCCGATCACTGGTAGCTAGGGTGCCTGAGAGTGACGGGGACGTGAATGTAAAGGCTCCAGGTGCAAGTGGGTTCAGGGGTCGGTGGTGGCTGAAAGTGTGCGGAATTGCGTCGCGGAAGTGTGCTTCAGCTTTTGATCGCAGAGACGAAGATTTAGGAGCCCATTTTGAGCGTGTTGTCATGGGGGGTATTTAATTGTCGTTATGGGCTTCGCAGCCGTCGAAGACTTTGCGTCGTCGTGTGCGTGTTCTGATTGGCTGCATTCGGGATCACATAAGCCAGGTCCAGCCGTGAGCCGCGCTGAGCCAACGCGAACCCAAACACTCTTCCACCAGGGCCTGCCGACCTTCTCCCCACCACATCGCTTCGACCCATCTTGCGCCCATCGAGCGCTGCACTCATTGGCCGTATCATCTGGTCTTATTGCTGCATGCTTTGTCGCTTCATCGGTCGACTTCCTTCCATTGCGACCCACATTTCGCTCAAGCTCCCACAGCTGTCGCAGTCGTTGTCGGTCGGCTGCGGCACGCTGTCAATTGTTACCAACTCCGGCTCTTTGCCAGATTCTCATCGCTTTCCACATCCCGTAAGGACCCTCCTTGTCTTGATGCGTTCAACTCTCTGTCTGCGCTTTGATTGTGGCCCGTCTCGACTGACGCCCTGCCCGCGCTGTCACAGGCTTTCCATTCACCTTTCCCTCCCGCGTCCTTGTCCTTTTTCACGCCGCCAACATGCCCTCCCGCAGCAAGAACGACTTCCTAACTTTCGACGCGAACAAGTCGGACTCTAACGACGAGGATTTCGAAGACAACCCGTCATCGCCCCCGCGCCGGTCTCGAAACAAGCGCAAAGCGGCAAAGTCATCCAGCAAACAGCCCAGGAAACAACGTCGCGGATACCGAGACTCTGAAGACGACATTGTCGACGACGAGGAGGATCTCATGACCGACAACTCATTCGAGACAGGAAACAGTTCGCACGAGTCCGAGGTGGCCGAGACGACAAGCACTGGTCGTCCCTCGAGGAGAGCCGCTCGGAACAAGCAAGTCAAGTACGAAGAAAAGAGCGAAGAAGATATTGACGAAATTGAAGACGAGTACCAGGAGCCGCAAACACTAATTGTCAAGCTACGAGTTCCTCTGCCTCAAGAGTCTACTGAGCAACCAACAGGCCGGTCGACTCGCAGGTCCACCCGCACGGCCAGCAAGTCCCTACAGCCTTCACAACCCTCTCGCCGAAGCGCCAGACTGTCTGAGGATCGTGAAATCCAACTTCAGTCGCTCTCGTATCCGAGGCGAGGCAGCAGAACTACCCGCAGCAAGTCACCTAACACTCAGTCCCCCCAGCGCCACACCATGGGCCGCAAGGGCCCGGCCGGCAAACGCCCATCCACTATCATGGAAGTATCTCAGGAAAATTCTGGCCCGTCGTTTGAAGCCAACGAAATCGAGGAACAAGAACACGAAGCTCAGCCACGAGCCGCCTCAACCGCATCCGAGATTCAGTATGAGGACCAAGAAGAAAAGGCTTCTACCCCTACTGCGACCACCGCCCCAGCCCGAGATACCGAAGTGGAAGACGACGTTGTCAAGGAATCACAGCATGGCTCCCCGGATGAGGATAGTGACGAAGGACCCATTACGCGGACTCGCAGCTCTGTAAAAGTACAAAGACCGACTAGAAGACGTGGTGTTTCGGAGCGTGAACTTATGTCTCTACAGGGTTCGTTCGAAAGACCGAACGACCGTAAACGCAAATCTGCCGACAGCAGCGATTTCGAACCGGGCGAAGATGATGACAAGCAGGACGATGAACTCTCAGATTCCGACGCGCCGCCAAATAAGCGACAAAAGACCTCGAGCGACGAGAGTGTTGGTCATCGATCCTCCCGCCGTAGTCGAGCCAAGTCCTCGCAGCAAAGTCGTCGTCGCGATGATTCCGACGACGAAATCGATCAAGACGAACTTGCTGACGAAGCAGCCGCTCTGGCCAAGGAGAACAGACGAAGCCGCCGTGAGCGCCTTCGCCAACGTCCAGAGGCTAAGATTGTCTACGACAGCGCGCCCAGGCTCCGTAACCGTGGCGCCAAAGTCGATTACAAGATTGCTAATCTGCAAGACATCGTCCAGCAAGACGAGTTGGCAGAAGAAGCCGCTGATGCTGCTGTCGCCACCCCTTCCCGCAACAGAGGTGGTCGGAAAACAGCAGGCGGATGGCGTCCCCTCTTCTCGGTTCAGGGTCCTTTTGGTGGTATTGGTGGCCGCCCTCCACTACTCGGTGGTGCCTCTCGCGCAGAGCCTCTTGGCGAGTTCGATTCGGATAGCAGCGACGACGATGTTGGTGGTGGCCAAGCAGCTCCGACTGGATTGGCCGGAGCGATCGGCAAGACTCCTGATGGTAGAGGGCTGCTTGTTCCAGAAAAGGCCAAAGATTCCGCACAGAAAGGAATCGGTGGTGGACCGGCAGATTTTGGCAAGATCAACACCAAGAAGAGTCTTGCTGATACGGACCCGCTTAGCGTCAATCAGGACATCACCTTTGACAGCGTTGGCGGACTGGCAGACCACATCAACCAGCTCAAGGAAATGGTCACCCTTCCTTTGACATATCCAGAAATTTTCCGCAAATTCGGCACAACCCCTCCACGCGGTGTTCTGTTCCATGGCCCTCCCGGCACGGGTAAGACGCTTCTCGCTCGCGCCCTGGCAAACGCTGTGAGCGCCAACGGCGGCAAGAAGGTCACGTTTTACATGCGGAAGGGAGCAGATGCTCTCAGCAAGTGGGTCGGTGAAGCCGAGAGGCAATTGCGCATGTTGTTCGAGGAGGCACGCAAGAACCAACCCAGCATCATTTTCTTCGACGAGATTGACGGCATCGCCCCAGTCCGATCAAGTCGATCGGAACAAATTCATGCTTCAATTGTCGCTACATTGCTCGCACTGATGGACGGCATGGACGACCGTGGCCAGGTTGTCGTCATTGGAGCTACCAACCGTCCTGACTCGGTCGATCCCGCCCTCCGTCGTCCGGGTCGTTTCGACCGCGAGTTTTACTTTCCATTGCCCAACGTGGAGGCTCGCCGCGCCATTATCGACATTCACACCAAGAACTGGAGCCCGCCTCTCGATGATAACTTCAAGAACGACCTCGCCAATCTGACCAAGGGTTACGGCGGTGCCGACCTGCGCGCTCTATGTACCGAGGCGGCAGTCAATGCAGTACAGGGAACGTTCCCGCAAATTTACCAGTCTTCAAAGAAGCTGGTAATCGACGTCGACAAGATCAAAGTCTCAGCCAAAGACTTCATGATTTCGCTGGAGAAGATTGTTCCTTCCTCTCAGAGATCGACCACCGTCGGCGCAGCACCATTGTCCAAAGCCAAAGAGCCTTTGCTGCGGGAGCAGCTCACCGAGATTATGCGCGTGGTTGACGAAGTCATTCCGCCGAAGAAAAAGATGACGGCACTCGAGGAAGCTCAGTATGACGATCGAGACGACGAGTTTGGCTTTCAGCGCGAAACTCTTCGTCGCGACTTTGAGCACGGCCGTGTATTCCGACCACGTCTCCTCATACGTGGCTCCGTAGGTATGGGCCAGCAAGACATTGGAGCAGCCCTGCTGCACAAATTCGAGGGCATGCACGTGCAGTCGTTTGACTTGCCGAGCCTTTTGGGCGAGGCTGGCAGCTCACCAGAGGCCACGCTGGTTCAGCTTTTCAAGGAAGCCCGTCGTCACAAACCTTCCGTCATCTATATTCCGAACGTCGATGTTTGGTACGAGACTGTCAGCAAGGAGGTGATTACCACGTTTACCAGCCTGCTTCGCACGTTGCCAGCCACCGATCCAGTCCTTGTTCTTGGTACAATGGAGCAAATGGCCGAAGATGACAAGCCGGATCCGTATATGTTGAGGAATTTCTTTGGGTTTTCGATGAAGAACCAATATGAGCTCAAGCGGCCCGGCGAGGGTGCTCGGAAGGAGTACTTTGAAAACGTCGTTGGCTACATTCGCAAATCGCCAAAGGAATTCCCAGATGTCAACCGGAAGAAGCGCAAGTTTGAAGAGCTTGCAGAAGCCGAGGAGCCAGTTATTCCATCCACCCCCGCCCCTACCAAGGACGAGCTGAAGGCGCTGAAGAAGAGAGATCGCCACGTGCTGAATTTGTTGAAGATTGCGATCCAGCCCGTCATGGAACAACTCAAGCAAAAGTACCGGAAGTTCCGTAACTCCGTCATTGATGACAGTCAAATTCGCTATCTCTACGAGGAGGAAAATCCTGAAATTCTTACGACTGATGTTCCGGACGAGATGCGTTTGAACGGCACCGAGCGGCCCTTTGAGCTCGCATACGACCGCAACGGCGAAAAGGGTTTGCTCGAAGTTGCAACTAAAAAGTTCTACTATAACCTCAACCTTGCAGGCATTGAGGAGCGCCTGTCGAATGGGTATTACAAGAGGCCCAAAGACTTTTTGGACGACATTGTCAAGCTTGCAAAGGACGCAAAGAACTTGGGGGACGTTGAGAGGATCCTCAAGGCGAATGAGATCTTGACCAATGTCGAGGTCGATATTGCCAAGCTCGAGTATGCGGACCCAGAGCTTTGTGCTGCTTGTGATCAGGTATACCAAAGAGAGCAAGAACGGCTGAAAAGGCTCGAAGAGAAGGCCAAGGCTGCAGAAACCACCGGCCAAGAGGTCGTCGAAGTGCGAGCCAATGTCCCTCCCGCCCACGGAGTTTCGCAGCCAGAGACTGAGAGTACCGGCCCCATCGTGCTCGGAGAGCGAATCCCTGGACCGCAGTTGCCTCCCGTCACCCCAACTCGCCGCATCGGCCCAAGCCCGCTGTCCAACGGGATGACTGTCAGTGACCGCCAGCGTGACAGCAACGGTACTGGCGGCGGAACGGATGAAACTCGTAATGACGATAGTCAAGAGCAGGACTCCTCGATGATGGAGCAACATCGCGACAAGCGTCTACACCTCGACGAGCACAGCGGCCCAAACACTCAGGGCACGCAAGGTTTCAACCGCTCCCAGCGTTCTGGCCACATGCAAATGGCCGCAGGTACCCAACCCAGCGATTATCAGAACAGCGCGTCGACTACAACCTCTGGTCAAAAGACTTCCGACCGCTCTCATCGCTCCTCAGCGCCCTTTACCAACACCCAGAGCACCAATGGTATCGGATATGGAGCTCACCCCGACTTTGCTTCGGGCCCAGCTCAGTCTGGAGGATCTGAAATCCCCGACACGCAAGAAGCCTTTGCCAGTAGTCAACCTACAGGTTCGCAGCCCTCTCAGTCGTCGCAGCACTTCGCGGCCCCTTATATTCCACACTCGCGTCCACAGACGGCCATCTCGAGCTTGCTAAACCATAGCGAATCTCAAGAGCAACTGCCGCCGAAGCTCATTCTTGACGAGGGTCACCTCGCCAGCCTCCACGACGAGCTTGCTCGCCGTAGCTCAGGCCTCTCTGTCGAGCAGTTGGAGCAAGTGAACAGCGTCATCATGCAGGCAATCTGGAATCTGCGCGGCGAATGGAACCGAGACATTGTTTTGCATCGGGCAATGGAGGCATTCAATGACACCATCAAAGACATCGAGGAGATGCAAAAGGTGTTCCCTCCAAGCCAACCATATCCAAGCGAGCCGGAGTAAAGCATAGCTACCGTTTCCCACCTGGACGTCTTCACGCGGTGAGCCTACAAACCATTGTGTCTCTTCACAACACTGCCGTCACTATTGAGTTGTCCTTTATAATCATCATCTACACCTCTTACCGATCGTCTTGTTCGTCCGACATCTAAGATCGCCGAGTTCTCTTCAGACGAACTGACTGTACCGAAACACTCAACCGGTCCTTGAAATTGTGGCGTTCGCGTATGGCCGGAAGCTTGAGCTTGCTCGCTACGGCCTGGTGCGTCCCCAAGTCTGTCGACCTTTTTCCCGTCGTCAGCCCCTGGACTGGTACACTTTACGAGCGTCGAGGAGTTTCGTTCTCCAATCTGCTGCACTTTCCTGTGTCATCCTTTGCGAAATATCCAATCCACAACCTTTCATATGTGATGGGCGCCGGCATTAGCAACAGCGCTTGTTCGCTGTTTGCTTATGAGTGACGTCACCCACCCATGTTGGCCTGTTTCCCGCAACATGTGGCTCACAAGGTTATGAATATATTCTGGATGCATCGGTGATGTTCAGTTTTGATCACAGTACACCCAATCTGAAGACCACAATTCCTCATTCTCGCAATTGTTCAGTCTCATACACTCGGTCGGCAAAGTTTCTCAAATACCCATTCGGACAACTCCATTACAGACCCAGGCCCCGGCAGCGCGACAAGAGAATGAAGGCTTGTGGGGAAGCAAATTTTCTAGGCGGGAAAATATTCGAATACCTTCATCGAAATTTGTACATCACCTCCTGTACAGGTCGAGACATCATCCATCGCCTCGTTGATGATCAGCGGTACCTCTAGCGAGCAAAACCACGACGCTCCTCTCCTATACATCAATATTGCACGGATTGAGACCGCATCCACTGCCTTTGCAGTTTTTAGGATGCCTGCCTTTCGACTTGATCCCACGGTCCACACAATCAATGTGGAGTCTTCAAACGAAAACTCCTTGGCCTCCTGTACAGCTGCTCTTTTCAGACCAAAAACCAAAATGCTCACAGCGACCGACGGTGTCTCAGACGACGATTATCGGGGACACGGCCTTTTTACTTTTCGACTTTTACCCACTTGAAATTCCCCCTTCGCCTATTTTTATTCCAAAATCTTGTCGGGGGCTTTCTTCATTGGCGGGTTGAATCACATCGTATCGGCGATTGGGTGAGCGATCGCTTGACTCCGCAATTTTGCTTTTCGGCTTCCCACATCATAAGAGATCCAAGAGCGATCGGCTCGACTTCTGGTTTGCGCGGTGCGACGCGATCAGGGGGATGAACAGGCGGCGGCGCGAAAGGATGACCTTGTTCTTGGCATCTTTTATGGTTCAACAAGCGGAACGGCGCGACAGGGCGTCTTGTTCTTCAGGGGACAATTGTTTTTGATTTCGACCTCCCTTTTTGAGCGAGCGGGTAAAAGAGCGAATTTCTGATGCCATTGACGACGGAGCGAGCGGTGGGAAAATGGGAATTCTGTTCTTACGTCTTGGCATTGACGACGATGGCTCTATCTGGATTCAACTGATGGATGGACTAATTTGAATTCGAAAACACTTGATTGATTGGGATGGCGGGCTTGGAGGAAGCGCCGGATCGGACAGGTGTGCGGGCACTTGGATGGTCTATGGTAGTTTCGATCGTCTGTCTAACTATTTGATCGAGTTCAGAAAGCATGGAGACATGGAATTGCACAAAGATGGTGTCGCTGTTTCTTGCTAACCACCTGAGCTCACTGCTACAGCACCATACAGCAAGAGCAAAGTGCAACCTCTCGCCCATCTCCCCGGTCTCCGTCTTCTATTCCTTCTGTCCGGACAGATCAAACGTGCAATGCACGTCGGATGCCCCAGCCTTGTCCCGCCACAAAAACAACGATATCTCCTGATCAATCCGCTCGAACAGCAATGCCGTGCATCTTGGATCTACAAGCACGACATGCATCGCCCGTCGCACGGCGCAATATTGACAGCAGCAAGCGAAAACCAAGGTAAAAACCGAGACCCGACCCTCTGGTAGCCGTCTACCCCTGTGCAGGGTCGACACTGACACATGCAGATGAGTTAAGCGGTGGCTTGCTGGCTCGTGCAGGATGCGGTGGTATTTGGGTGTTGGTTTCGTGCGAGAGAGCTCTGGCCGGGGGGGGAGGCGTGGAGCGATGTCCGCGAACAGCGGTCTCGTCTCTAGCTAACGAAAAAGATTTTACTCGTTGGAGACTTATGATGAGAAGAACATCATGGTCGAACGTTACCGATTCACCCCCATCATCCACTTGCGAAAGTTGCATCCACGTGCTCCACAGCTGTCCAATCCCAACAACTCGTACTGCAGAGCAAGCAGCCCAACCCACAGCCAAAGCCGCCAGTGAAACGAAGCTCTGTTTGCACCGCAACGGTTGGGTCAACCGTAACATGTTCGCAGACGCGAGCGGTGGAGATGATGTTATGAGAGACGGATGGATAGGACAGGAGGGAGGCTGCGATTTATACAGCCAATGAGGCGCTCGGACCACTTGCCTGCCTACATAGTCACATGTTTGTATGTTGGGGAAGGAGTGGGTTGTGGGTGCTTGTGACGGTGGAGTTGAGCTTGAATCCTTGACCAAAGTGGTGCAGCGTGGGACGATAGCTTCTCGGGGGTGCGCAGGCTTTGGGCTGAAGGGTGGGATGGGATAAGCGCTCCTTGGATGCATGCATTTACACTGGGAGATTTTCGACTGAGATCAAGTCCAAGAGACGTACCAGCGCAGCATTCGTACTCTCTAAGGGCTATCAGATGAGACATAGAGGGTTTTGTTCAAGGGTTAAATCCAAAAAACAGACAAGACGTGTGGAATGGGATGGAGGCTCCTTGGTGGCTTCGACTTTGTCTTTGAGATTTTTGAACTGAAAGTGAGTCCTAAGCGAAGGAACGGACGGCCCTACTCAAAACAGCATCGCATTGCGTTACCGCACGCACATGCCGCTTAGCATCGTTTCAGCCTGGTGATGGTTGCTGGAAACTTCGAAGGCGAAGGGGACAATGCTGAGAAGACGAAGAGGGGCTGCCAGTAATCTGCCAACGGAGGCGGCACCCGCGCAGTGTAGCGTTGGTGTTTTCCCGCCATTCAAGGTTTGAAGCGAAGATTCTGGGGCGAAATGATTTCAATGAAGACAAGGGGAAAGCTGCGCGGCTTTTATACGTGCGATTCCAGCCATCTTCACTCATGTGAGGGAGGGAGAGCATACCGCGTGACCAACAGCCAAGTGTGATGCCAAGAACCCAGTAGTGTGCTATAAGATCCTCGCCATTCGCGCGTTTCTTATCTCGCCATTACAAAATCACTGGGCTCTGGGCATATAAGTGTTCCAAATACACTGCACCCACGCACGCTCTTCCGGGTAACATCGGCACCAGAAATCCTCTCTCTCGGCGGCAGATCCTGAAGGCTATGAACCGTCGTTGCCGAGCTTTGAGAACCATTACTTGACAATGATGCTGGGCGGACTTTGTAAAACCTAGGACTCATCAACGTCGTGGCACATAGCTCTTCAGACAGAGAACATCCAGGAGAAGACTAGTCATTTGGTGCCGAGGCCTGGCAGCGAACACCCCCACCCAGAAAACAAAGTGCATCGCCCACAAGGTGGTATTACCGCTTCAGTGACGAATCCGCACCCAATTGCAAGTTCAACCATATCGTTGTGACAAGTGATAGATGAGATACGGGAAACGTCTGCGAGGTAGGCTGCTTTTGTACCCGCCACGGATTGAACAGTATTCCCACGTGCCACACGTGTGTTGTCCTTGCTCTCGAGCCTGGGCCTGATCAAATATGAATTCTCTGCCTCCTGCTGCTCCTCAGTTCTTCTCGACAGCAGAGCATTGTCTGCCCAAGACCAAAGTGAACCGGCCATTGAAGCGGCTATATTGATGCGCACTGCTGCGGCTTCTTGGCCTTTCCACAAAATTGACTGCGGCATCCGGCGCCCCCAGGCTTGAATGCCACTGTGCCGGGCGAGACGGCGTTTTTAGCCCGGTATCGATGTCTTGATTTGGTAGAGATCTTCATTACCGAGGTTTGGAGTGTATCAACGGCACGAAATAGGCTGGACTCGTGTGCTTTTCGAAGATGTGATCCAGGGCACCCCAGTAATATTCAAGATGTTCCTGCTGCCCCAAACACGCCGAATCTCTAAGAAATGCCAGTCATGGACATAGGGCTCTCTCTTTTATGGCAGCAGATGTAAGCAGATAGAGGGAAGGGAGCGGTTTCATACCCACGGAAAGAGAGACAGAGCGAGGGTTGCCAGGCAACTGGCTGGTCTGCTGTCAGCCAGCATGACTCCAAACATCTGACCTTTGAGGCAATAACGGTATGTTTTGCACGGAGTATGCAATCAACAAATCGGGTGTCCGGGGAAAGGGGAAGAAAGGTCAATGCGGTTGTACAAAACCGCACCATTGTGGAAACACTGAAGATCAACCACACAAGGACGCGAATTCGCCTGCCTACCGACCAACCCAGGAGACAGTAGCTGGGCAGGGCACGTGCCATCACATCCTACCAGCCCTGCCGGTCATCGGCGTGGAAGCGGAGGAAAGCCACAATTTCGTCAGCGGCTTGGAGCTGCTCCAGGACAAGTAAATGCTCCTTACAACCTCATAATCGTGGAATACAGGAAGGTGATGTGTTTGAGGAGAGCAGGGAAGGTTGGGAGAGGTTAAGCTTCTTAGATCCACAGGATCCGCAGTCGATGTTGCACATGCAGCGCAAATGGACAGATGGCAGGCGTCGGCTATACGTTACTGTTATTTGATCAGCAGAGCAGGGCAGCACTACAGCACCAACAGTCGCTTTTCAAAAGGGGAGAAGAGAAACGCCAACTGGTTATAGTGACAGCTAAAAATGACGGCTCGCCCGTCTACTTGGCAAGTTATTGCTTGACCTCTATAGCGAATCCGCCAAACCATGAAGCCGACCAAAGAAAATACAAATGGCGACCGACCAATCAAGCCCAAGCATCCAAGCTCCAGCGTTTGCAAAGGTTAGATAGAAATAAAGCAGATTTGTAAAGCACATGCCTGCCTGCCCAAAAGTAGTGCACATTCATGCAATGGGTATAGCGCCGCGCAAACACCGCCACTTTTACGGCTACGACCACCGCCACACGATGCTACACTGCCACAGCCGCAGCTCCAATCAACATCATGTGCTGAGAATTTGTCTTTCCGGTCTCTCTAAGCAGCCGCCGATCAATCATCGAGGCAAACATTGGAAAAAGGCTTCTTCTTTTGCGCCGCCTAACTGGCTTTTCCCGGCTCTTGTCCGTTCCCAGAGTTTTAACTCCGCTATACGCAACAACCCCCAGAGTAAAAATTTCCGGATACGAAAACGACGAAAGCAGAAATTAAAGTGGAAAAAGATCACCGAAGCTTCTTCTCGTCATGGCCGTGACTGTGATCGTGATCGTGATCGTGATCGTGATCATGGTCATGCTCCGGCGTACTCTTGCCGCTAACATCAGCCGCAATGAATTCGTCCAGGTACTCGGGACCGTTGCTTTGCTGGTCAGCCGGGACGAAGCGCACCTTGACGCGCTTGACGCCGCGGCACCGGAGGCCCACGCGCTCGCGCACCAGCTCCTCGACGGCCGACGACTGGTCGACGCTCCAGTGGCCCGGCACTGAGAGATCAATCTCCATGAGGTAATTGGGCCCGCTCTTGACGCCCTGCACGTGGCGGATCTGGACGTTCTCAGCGCCAGCGGACTCGGTGTAGAGGCCGGCGTCGGTGAGGGCCTTTGTGGTCGCGCGGCGTACGCTGCTTTTGATGTCCTCATCAACCGTCACGTCGACTAGCTCGCGGATGGCCTGGAAGAAATTTTGATAGCCGGCTTTGACGACCATGCCCGTGATGATGAGAGAGCCCACAGGGTCCAGCCAGGCAGCGTTCGTGGCGAAGTTGGAGGCGAGAATGATGCAGGCGGTCAGGATGGCGGTGTAGCTGTCGACGCGATGGTGCATGGCATTGCTATCGAGGACGGACGACTTGCGCTCGCGGGCAACTTTACGCGCTGCAGAAGGAACGTGGTGGTTAGCGCCATTGGGAAATGCACGATTATCTCCAGATCGAAGATTCCGAGATGTGGCTGCGCGCACCGAGACTTACTCGCATATACTAGCCACTCTTTGACGCCGGCAGATGCAAAAAGTAACCACGCGGCATTCAAACTTGGGGCCTCAGCTGCCATGTGGCTTGCGCTGTGACTGTGACCCCCATGGTCATGGCTGTGGCCGTGTCCTAGTCCCAGGAAGTCAAAGTGGGACAACATTTCGGCCAATTCCGGAGCAAACTGCTGGCTCAGAGTGAGCACGGCAGACCATCCAATTCCCAGACCTCCCATGAGGAGCAGCGAGGACACGCCTAAACTTCCCAAACTCTCAATCTTGCCGAAGCCCGTGGGGTACCGTTCCGACGGTGGTTTGAGGGACCATTTGACCGTGATCAAGGTCATGATATCCGACATCATATCCGACAGAGAGTGGAAGGCGTCCCCAATGAGCACTATTTTTGCTTGCATTAGCCATTGTCCCACTCTGTTATCCCCAAGTCCCTTGCGAAGCGGTGGTGGTAGCCGCATAGACTAACGGAAACACTAGTCCATCGGGTGGGGTGATCGAAGAAACGCACTTTTGCTATTCCAGTAATAGCCAGCCACGCCCTTCCCTAGAGCCAGCACGATATTGAGGAAGAGCCCCAAGCGCGTGATGCGCACGGCTGCATCATTCTTGTTGCTGCTGAGTAGCAGCGACGGATCGGTGTGATGGTGATGGCCGTGGCCGTGGCCGTGACCCGTATGGCCGCGGGTCTGAGTGGCCGTCATGGCTGGGTTTAAGATGATGAGGTTGTGCCGGCGGGAAGCGTAACTAGTGATGAAAGTATATTGGGAACGCGGCGGCGGCGCAAACGGGGCGGGGAAGAGGATGGGCGAGCGAGTAGCGGGCGACGCAAGAGAGGACGAAGCGAGACACGTAGAGGCCGGTGTCGAATTGCGCGGAGGGATGTTTTTTAAGCGTCGAAGCTTGAGACGTAAAGACGTGGAGGATAGACGTGGCCCTCGAGGTGCTCCGGCGCCCAAGCCCGTCACCCGCCGCGTGGCCGCACCGAACGCGTAACACGGACAGGTTCCTGGCACGCCATGGCTGCGGACAGCGCGCGCAAGCATAAGGGAAAGATGAAATCGAGATAATGGGCGCGAGCAGGCCTTGAAGACAAAGCTGCGGGTTGATGCTCCGGGCGACTTCTCCGCAGTGCTGGAGCAGAGGAGGATTGAGGTGAGGTGAAGCAGCCAGGCGGGCAAAGAATCCACCGCGCGCGCCGAAGCGGCGAACCTGATGACATGTTTTCCGCTTCGTCGTCCTCCCCACTACATGCAACAAAACCGTCCACCCAGCCAGTCGCAATTGGTAAGCCTGAAACTGTGCATTGCAAAACTACGGGGCTGATCTTCTTGGCATTTGTTTGGTCCACGCAAGCTTTTGCTTGGCGAGTGATTCCCGGTGCCGCCCAGGGGTATAATCCGCCGTCCAAACCAGCCAGCCAATCGAAGCCGTCGGGTTAACCGCCGTCAATCCATCAAACACTACGCCAGGCCTGTCAACCTCCCTGAAAAGCATGCTCAAAACGACACCAACGCCCAAATGCCCATGATGTCTCCTCCTTGTAGAGCCCAGACATGGCCGAAAACATAGTCAACTCTCCATCTCAGCCCTGCTTGGCCTGCGGCGGTTCCCGCGAGAGCATTGACTGGATAGATGGAAACCCCCGCTGCGCCTCGAGGTTGCTGGTTTTGGAGCCCTGGTTTTGATTGCGAGTCTGGTTTGAGGGTCCATCGATTGACGGACCGCATTCCTCTGCCTCGCTCTCAGCGTCCGAGCCTCCGATGCCGCTGTCTTCGCCTTCGTAGTTACCTCGTTCCTTTCGCTGTGCCGCTCGATGCGCCGCTTGTAAATTCTTGAGGCCGCGTTCCATGCACTAGGGAGTGTTGTTAGTCCCGTTCTATATCAAAGATATATCCCAGTGGCTTACCTTTGCTTCGACCACGGCCCATTTCTCTCCTACTCGCTCTGCTAGGAGGCTCCACATCTCCTTGCGGGCATTCATGTACTCTTGGGAAAGTAATTCAAGCTTGACTCCATCAAACTCCTCGGCGTTGCGACGCTCTATCAGCCTCTCGTGACGTTTTCTACAGGCGTTCGGGGTCTTGTTGGGAAAGTATCGAGCAGCAATGGGTTGCCAGTTGAGGCCCGATGCCCGAGCTTGCATCAGTCTATCGTCGTCCTCTTTGAGCCACTGGGCTGTGCTCCGTGATGGACCACCGTTAGTGGTTGGAGGTTGCGTTTGGATGGGCTCCATGCGGTGGCCGTGGGCTGATTTCTTGACGTCCTTGGGCATGATTTCCAATGCTGTTGGATAGAGGTGTCTCGAAGTAAGGAGGTTACAGATGTGATCCGCCAGCAACCCTTGTGGATTGCAACTGTATTACAGGCTTTGTATCAGACAGCTGGTAATGGAGATTATGGATTATGAGGACTGCAAATGGAGTCGAAAAGAGTATGCAAGGAGACAAGAGGAAGAGACAAAAAATAGAAAGTATGAGTCGGAATTATTGGTTGTTGTAGAAGACGGGTGCTCGCCCCCAAGCTGTTCATATACCTACGAACTGCGGCGCAGCAGGACCTTCTTGAGCAACGATGGACTAGATTCCAATGGCTGCGCAAGAACACGGCCTTGCCTGGTCTGTCGTCATGAAACGTTGTCCACTTTCGGGGCTCGCCATGCGGCTCAAGGAGGCAGCCAAAAGAAGCAAAATTAGCAGTCTTGTCGACTTGAAACGGCTCAGCGGCAGTCATTCACATAGCCGCTCCGTCGAAACGAGACGATCCTGCTGGTTCTGGGCCTTGTGAGTGGCCGGTCACTTCCATGGGACCGTGAGGAGGTCCTTAAAAGGGTCCAATGCTGCAGGGGCGCGAGCTCTGTGTGGCTCCATGGCGGCAAGCTGGTGACGTTGACCAACGGGTGCTCCTCTACGGGTGCGGCAAAACCAAAGGACACAACGTTTCGCGCCTTGGGAGGTGTAGACTCGCAAGCGCGATGCGGCTCGGCGGCTACGGGCCATGGCGAGTACGTTGGCGGCTAGAGAGTACCAAATTTACCTGAGTGGCCATGCTGCCTGGGGGTCCTTACGCAATGCCACTTTTGTACAAGACGGATAGTAGGCATTGTTGCTTGGAGCCGAGAGACTCAAGGCTGAAAGGCATCAAGGCTTTCATGGTAAAAAGGCCGCAATACGTGTGGTTTCAGCCTTTGCCTTTGCCTTTGTCACAGAACCGAGCCAGTTGCATCTTGCTTCGAAGCGCGATTACTAGCCTAGTTTGCGTGTATCGCTGAAGTGTGATGGGCCATCCGCAGATCTTCATGGTGTTGGTCTCGCAACTTGTGTTGTGTTGTTTGCCCGTGACTGAAGACAGACCCATGCCCAATAGAGGCTGTTAAGCGAGCGGCCTTATCTTCATCCATCTCGCCGTGGACCCGACCCATCGATGCCGATTCACCCCAAAACGCCCTTCGGCTCTTTTCTTCTTTACCGTCGCATCCCGTCCAACCCTTGATGCCGCCTCAAAGACTGGTGTCGACGACATTGTTGGCAAGACTCTGCCTTGGCTCACCTCGCTCATGGCGCAGCGGTAGCTTTGCCTGCCATGGCCGCGGCAGTCTGAGCAATGCGTCCGGAAGAAAAAACAAGAACGAAACAGGGCGAATGATGCTTCTCTAACTATGGCAGGCGCCCTTACGCGCTCGGATTCGGTCGTCCTGCCACATTTTTTTCCGGATGCGTTGGTGCAAGTGCGCGCGCTAGTTGGCAGATAGGGTCGCAGTGCAGCAACACCAAGTCTTCGCGCACGTGTCAATGGAATGTAGCCCCCTGAGATCTTGGGTACCTTGCTCAACCATCGAGCGACCTCTGCTTCAGTCCACATGCGAGCCGGTGTCTACGTGGAGCCCTTTGTTGCGGATCGCAGCATACTGCAAACCATTGGCGTGCAGCCACACTCCTGTTGTACTTCCACACCCCCGTCTTCTTGGGCCGAGTCACCCCCTCCTACTCGTGGCGTCCAGCGAAGCACTGCGTTGGTACGGACGGGCCTGGATTTTCCTCAAGTCTGACGAGCCTTGGTTGCCTTTGACGTCGCTTCTGCATGGCTTCATCATATGACGGCGAGCATTATGAAGCGGGGTGCTGGATCAGAGAAGGAGGCCCCACGAAGTAAGCCGGCCGCATATGACAGGAGAAAAGCTACTGTACCTTGGGATACGTAGCAGAGTCTCTTGCTGAGCCGGTGTTCGGGGGAGCAGAGCAGACCCAGCCTGCAACGCCTGCAGCGTCGGGAGCCGGGATCGCACGGGTCTTACGTGTACAGCCCACACCCGACTACCTATGCTGTTTTGCTTGGTTTCCCCCTTGGGATGGCTGAATGGCGCGCGTTCTCGAGATACAGCTGCTGCTACTGCGACCGGTACCTCTACAACCAAGGCTACACAGCCGTCACGCCCACGAACGCCGTCTGCTGAGCCCCGTAGTCCCGATCGCCCACAATATTTCCTGCACAACCTCGTCACGCGCTCTCGACTGTTAGACCCAGCTTTCCGCGCCGATTCGTTCACGCCGTCAGCTGTAATTTCGGCTTCATCGACGTCGACATCGACGTCGACCAGACCAACTCGAAAGCCAGGTAGATCATGTGTGCACCCGCCTAGCAGCGCGTGCTCGGAAGGGAGGGCGCCACGTTAGCCTCTGGTGCGCTAAGATCGGCCCCGTCCGTCCACCCGTGTGCGACGCCTCGCTGTCACACGAAAGAAAGGCTCCGCTACGGGCTTGCCGGCCAGCATCAAAGCCACCAGTCCCTTTCGCCAGGAAGTCGATCGCTCCTAGTGCCCGGCCTCCCACGCCTGCTCACCACCGGCATTTGTTGTAGCGTGCTGTATGGATTGCTGGCTTCAATGCTGCACCCCGGCCGGACGCAGGTTCCCAGGACCCACAGACATCGTGTGTCCAAAACCTTTACCACCCACGAGCATTGCCTGATCCAAGCCCGCCCCTTCACCGCCAGCCACGAGCGCCTCCCAAATCCCGGATTCACAATTTGAGCCGATGGGATTGAACATTATACATGCGCCTGATGTCATACTACCTCGAGCTAGGGCCCTTGGCCGCTAACTTTTGGTGCTGCTTGCATCCAAGGACGCTCAAGAAGAGTTGTGGTGCGTGGTTGCGTGGATCTTCAGCCTGTTGCTCGGGATGTCATCATCCTTGCGTCCACGTCGTGGTCACTCTTCGTGCTCGTCGTATATTAACCGCAGTGTGCCCCTCCGAAACTTGGCCCTCTCACTCGTCCAACCGACCCCATTGAATTGACAGACCATCTAGCTCCTTTCAGCTTCAATTTGGACTTCAAAATGAAGCTCACTCAGGCTTTGGCCGTGGCATCGCTTTTCCAGGCAACATTTGCGTGAGTCCTGATGTCTATGGGTTGGAATTATTCTCACCTGTTGTAGCTTCGCCATACCTCATAAGAAGCGGGACTACGCGCTGGGAACTTCCCCAGTAAGAGGTGCAAACATTGGAGGCTGGCTTGTCCTGGAACCCTGGATTACCCCTTCGATCTTTGATCAGTTCGACACCTCGCTGGGCATTGTCGACGAATACACGCTCTGTCAAAATTCCGAAAATGCAGCAGAAATTCTCAAATCACACTGGGATTCGTGGGTCTCGCAAGACGACTTTCAAAAGCTTGCCGATAATGGCTTGTCAGCCGTGCGAATTCCGATAGGTAAGGCGTCATTCCCAGCCTGTTCCTTACATTAAATGCACCATGAGGATCCACTAGTGCTGGTTGGACAAGGAACCCTTGTTGCACTGTACTTTCAGGCACTTTTTGAACGTATACGCCCAATGCTTTGAGAAGATCTCAGCCCGCACCAAGTGAAGGATGTTGGCAGATTGAGTCTCATGTGACAGAGTCGCAAACAGGCAGTCCACTAACGCGCGATAGGTTATTGGGCTTTCCAAAAGTACGGCGAGGACCCTTATATCCAGGGAGCGGCAGACTACCTCGATACCGCCATTGGTTGGGCAAGGAACACTGGTCTCGTTGTGTGGATTGACCTTCATGGTGCCCCTCGCTCCCAGAATGGTTTCGACAACTCCGGCCAGAAGACTTCCTCGCCAGGTTGGACCACATACGATTCGGTTTCTGCAACCGAGGAAGTCATATCAATCATCGCCAACAAATACGCCACTTCTGACTACTCGGATGTTGTCAAAGGCATTGAGCTGCTCAACGAGCCGCTCATGTCCAATCTCGAGGGCGGAATGGATGCAACCAAGGCTTACTACGAGAACGGCTTCAGCACGGTCCGCGGGGTCGACGGCAGCGAAGCGATGGTGATAATCCAAGACGGCTTCGTCAACCCATCTCAGTGGAATGGCGTTCTTACTGGCTCGGGAGTCGATGGTGCAGTGGTCGACCACCACGAGTACCAAGTCTTTACCGACTCGCTCGTCGCCCTGTCTGCAGATGATCACAACTCATACGTGTGCAGCAATGCCCAAGGTTGGGCCGAGGGTTTTGATAAGTATGTCATCGTTGGCGAGTGGACCGGTGCCATGACCGACTGCGCCACGTACCTGAATGGCTTTGGCATCGGCGCACGATACGACGGAACGTACCCAGGCTCCAGCTACGTCGGATCCTGCGCGGACAAAAATGACATCAGCCAGTGGAGTGACGAGATGAAGACTGCCACGACCAACTACATCAACGCCCAGCTGGACGTGTGGGAATACAAGACCCAGGGATGGTTCTGGTGGAACTTCAAGACCGAGGGCGCGGCCGAGTGGGATCTTTTTGCATTGATTGACGCTGGTGTGTTCCCGACGTTGGAGGGCCGCACTATTGGGTCTACTTGCGGGTAGGAAATGCTCGCAGAAATGCAGCGCAAGGGCTTGGGTGTTTGCAATCAACACAGCGCTAGCACGCTGCTGAGGCAGTCGTTTACGAGTCATGACCCGTCGATTCATACCCCTGTATACAGTGAAAAGCGAGCCTTGCACATACCACAAACATAATTGACCTCGTTCGTATATTCGCTTGATTGCCTAGTACAACCACAATTGCTTGTCATGACTGCTGAAGACGGAATCTTGGTCGAGTGAGGTCCGGTCAAGGTTAGGTCGATCCTGGGACGCAGCCACACAGCCGTTTTCCCCAGATTTTTGACCGGCGGATTGGTACCGGCGATCCGCTCTCAGACGGCCTAATTCAACGTCAACCCTCGATTTCTGTCTCGTGTCCACCGTCTCTCTCCCTCATCACTCGCTTGTCGTCATCTTGATGCTTGCAGATCGAGGACCACGCGACGTGTCTCCTTCACGGCTAATGTCGCTTTATCCACTCATCGTCTCACGGCGGCTTTTTGATTTTTCTCAATCCTTCGCTGGTCTGCCTCGTGCGTTGCCTCTTGCCTCCTGCCTCTTTGCTCGCAGAATCCCTTGCCACCGCCACATCGTCAACGGCACTTGATGTGACTGATCGCCCGAGGAAAGATGACATGTCGAGGCCTCATCATCACAGGAACAACAAAATCAAGGACCCCACAAAAGCCACCGCAGCTCTCGCACCTCCCCCGCCATAGGTAAGAAGCTGCCGCTCACCCACTCTCAGTCTTGCGCACCCGCATCATCGTCCACCGGCCTTGGTGGCTTCGGCGGATCCAGCTTAGCGGTCTCCGGGGGAGGCGCCTGTGGCATGGCGCCGCATCCCTTCTTGGACTACGCAGTCAGATCTGATGCTACATCATGGCGGTCCGCGGCGACGCGACGTGAGTGGTTTGGGCGATCTCTTGCTTACAGGTAGGTAGAGCGAATGCATGCACGTACTCACGGCGGCAACTTTTACCTGTAGTTACTTTTCGGCTACCAGCTCGAGTGCTTACTCGCAGCATTGCCCCACACCAAGAAAACTGGTGTATTCTGCTTTTGTTCGTGTAGATGGGAGCCCTGCGTGATGTACTTATTTAGGTACCTGTCCGATCTAGCCTCTCAGGGACGCTACACTTGGCCCCACCACGACTACTTCTCACCTCTTCAGCTCGTCATTATCCTCAGGTGCCACAGAGAGCCCTTGGCTCTACCCACATCATGCGGGCTACCGGCCTGGTTTCTGCTTAAGTTGCCGTCGGCTGCACCGTCGTCATCGCAGCTGGAAGACTCGCTGGTCCTGCCCTTCCCGTCACGGAAGCATGCCAGGACAAGAGTTTTGTCTGCGCCCAAACAGGCCTAGCACCATGCAGGGCGGCAGAAAAGGTAGTCACCGCCCAACGACGAGCCAAGTTCGCACGTAGCAACAATTTGGTTTGGACGACGTGACGGGTTTCAGCCTTTCCCGGTCGGGCGACTTGGTGGCCGACACGTGGGCCTGAGGTGAGAAAGCCCTCTACCTCTTCAAGAACCAAAGAGTGGGGGCCTCCAAAACAGCATCTTGCATCTTTTTCGCGTTGTGCTACGTGGTTGGCTACGTCAAGCACGCGCTCACGCGCTCCGCCATACCACCAATGGGTGCCATCTACTCGCCTTGTCAGTGACCGCCGACTGGGTGGCAGCAGCAACGCCACGACGTAGCTAACGAGGCACTTTGACAAAATGCTGGGCTCATTTCTCGGAGTGAGTACCCCATTCGCAGGCTATTTTCACATGTTTTTTGTCTGATGTCTACCATCCTTCCACCTTCCAATTTCATGTTCTCCCCCCTTTCGCACAATGCGTCCTTTTTCGATTATCAGTCTTACAGTCACTCGATTCATCCAGTCTCTTTATCCGTCCATTTTTCCACCATGTTTCCGATCGCTAGGCCACGAAGCCAAGTGCTGCGCTTTCGAGCTCGAATCGCCAACTAGCTGGCGGCCCCAATCCGTGCTTCTCTTCACTGTCGCCGCAGCGTGGCGTAGACTGGTGTCTTTCTTTCTATTCTCTCCTTTACGTTCAGTATGTCGTCGTCCCGCCGCCTACCTCAGCAGCTCCACATCACTACAGCAGTCTCGCCTTGGCGATCGTGTTCTGGCGCTTTGCTTTTCTACTTACTCTCCATGACCAGTACCTCTGTGCGGTGAATGGGCTGGCTGCTTGCGTGAATGAAGCGTGCTGTCTTGAACTTGCAGTACAAGATACCTCTACCTTGGCGAGAACCAATTCTGAAGTCCGAAATGGCCTGAGCTAGTTTGCTGGTCCTCCTATTGAAAAAGAACAATATGCACAGCTGTCTTATTCCTGATTCCCTCATCACGCACTCCCCCAACCATACTCACTGCACCACCTTGAAACCCTCGCACAAATTTACTCTCGCTCCCACTTCACCAGTCAATCACGACCGCCCTCCACCTAGAAATCCATCGACAGAATCACGCACAGACCACCAAATAGGTCCTGAAAATCGGCAAGAAGCGAACAAAAGATTACCGCTTTAGTTGCCGTCGCAAGCGACTCGGCCAATCGCCAAACTACCGCAAAGACGCCGAGACGAATCATCAACGCGCTTGTGCAACGTCGGACGTAGTGGTACAAGAGAAGAATTAGCAGTTTGTTGGCCTGGCAGGATGGTCAAGACAAGGTCAATTGCTACTGTATAAGACCAGTGCGTATTGCTCTTTTGGGAAGGTCCGTTGATGATCGCCAACGTTGGGTCGGAGAGGAGTAATGGTGTGGTAGACAAGCGAAATTCTGCTACATGGATGGTCAGGCGGTGTCCTCGTAGCAAGAGGCCCTCATCAAGGCGGTCTTGTATGGCCTACCTAGAGCTGTCCCAAATTCAGGGGACAGGTTCCTTCGGTGGGAAACTATTGTTTTGGGGGGTGGGATACTATGGTTCCCCATGTTCTTGTGGTATCGTGATGCCAAAACGTCGTAGGTTGACTGAACGCCTCCTGGAAACTGTTGAAAGCACGCAGAAGCTCTGCTGTAGGATCCACTGACACCGACTTCGCTTATGACTATCGTGCGTCGCCACCGTGACGGGCATCTTTAGGACGTTCCGTTTTCAACCTCCGCGGTGGTCCCGCCATCATCGCGCAACAGAGGACGTATTGGCGCACGTAGCCCGTAAGGCCAATTTAGACGTCAAGATCGTGGAGCGTAGCCGGGAATTTGAGCTCAAGAATGGTCTGAAGCTTCTGGTACGACGTGGTCATACCGAAGGTGTACACTCGCTGGCCGACTAAGGGGACTGAAGGGTATCCGACAAATTATCTCTTAGGATCCAGCGTAATGTTGACTTTAAGAAGCAAGCCGAGCACGGCGCGCAGGTGCTCGAGATGCTCCTTGAATGTACCGCTGAATATAAAGATATCATCAATGTAGCAAAAACCATATTTGTGATGGGTTGGAAGAAACTTTTTGAGCCGCAGGATCCGCTCATAGCATGGAGCTCGATTTTCTGCGCTAAAGAACATCTTTCCGGGGAAAAGGTAAAACAATATGATCCTGGTTGTGGGCAAACAGAAAGCCCTCTCATTTGATACACAAATCTCAACCCCTTCCATTCATCCTTCGCTTTACTCTGGAGCTAGAACTGAACAGCTGACATATTGAGCCGATTTCAGAGCGCAGTGGTATAACTATCGGCTCTCTTGGAGACATGTGGAAGCTCAGTTCTGTGTCCTTTGCGAGCATGGGCGAGCATTCCGTCATTCTTTGGGAAGCGCTTATCACAGGGGGACAGCCGAATGCGGTGCTACCACCTGTGACACGGGACCCCTAATTTTCCCCCTCCCAAACATTAATTTCCCCGCCCCCCTCCCGCGGCA
>JAIFKG010004475.1:0-10481 GCA_020351975.1 Phyllosticta ampelicida
AATCTGCATTTTTGCTTGCCGGCTTGCCGAACGGGCGGTTGTCGGAATTTACCCCCGCACCGCGACGGGCCGCGGCGGTTCCCGGCCCGGGGGGGCGGGGAGGGGGGGGACGTTTTGCCTGTTTCGGACTTGATGCGAACCACTCTACTATTTTGATTGATATGATATTTGAATGAGGGAGGTGTTGGTGGAGGGGAGCTTACCACGCCCTCTGACAACACCTAGAATGGCATGATGCAATCCTGGCGACGAGCAATCCGTAACGAGTCACCGTGAGGTTGGTATGGTCGTTTGAAAGTGGGCTGGCTTGTCAGCAATGGCAGCCTCTCATCAGCGATGTTCTGTACACAAAGAGCTCATACACGAGTGTCCATCGACACGATTCGCCCTTTGCACAACTTGATTCTGGAAACCTCTATACAGAATTTGGAAAAGAAAAGAGAGACAAAAGCATAAGTGGCTATAAGCAAGCCTCAATTAAACCCATGAAACATCCTGTAAATGCCGCGCGGGGTATCATAAACAGAAACGAGACAGACAGCTAGGAAAGAAGCGTCATCAAATAACAACCCCATCTCCAACAAAGCATTCGAATCGAAATATTACTCAGCCTCTACGTCGATCAGCCTGCCCACTCAATGTCGTGCATGCAAACCCCTCCCCTGTTCTCCGGTCGGGATGTCTGCGCATCGTTTTGAGGTTGCCATCGCGGAGCTCGCCGGCCTGCCTGCAACGTCATGTTCATGGACGGCTGCGTGGTGAAGAGGCTGATTTCTCTGAGCCAGGGCCCGAATGTCGCGAGGTTTGCTGCGGCCATTCCCATGCTGGGGGTGACTATCAAGAAGATTGTGAAAGGTGTGACAGACCCTAGAATTGGCAATCTGTAAGCTTGGACTCCAAGCTGGAGAAGTTGTGATTTAAATCGAAGTTTGGACTCACAGGTCAGATCTTCGTACTGCTCCAGGCGTGGAACATATATGAATGTTATCGTGCAACTGGCGATTGAACTGCCGAGTGTTAGCCATCCGGCTTATTCGACCGAGAACAAGACTCACACTATGGCAAAGATGTTCACAGGCGCAAGCAACAGGCGCTTTGACCAACGAATATCCTTTTCGCAAATCGCTGCAATTCCAAATGCGGCAAGTACCAAATCTGCAGCCAGACTGACTGCAAGAAATGCATACCATAAATCTATCATCAACGTCTGCTGACAAGATCCGGCAAAATTGGATCGGATCCTGGACCAGTAGTCTGTGATTGGACTGCACTGGAAGAGGAGGCCGAAGAAGAAGGCAAAACTCGCAATGGTTGATACCGCCAGTGTGGTCATCAAAAGGGGTTGAAGGTTGAAGAAGTTGGGCTTCCGAGCCAGGTAGAATGCGACTGCCATGCGCAAAAAGAGAAAGGCCAGCACGTAGAGAAGCGTGCTCAAGTAAAAGAACTGGTCTTATTAGCCTTTTGAACCGTAACCCTTCATTTCCTGTTACCTGGAGCGCGACGACCACGTCTCCTTCGTGCGCCTTGCCATAATACCCGTAATCTAGTTCTGCTTTGAGGTTGGCCGTGTGGGCTCCGAGGCCATTGCAGCAGGCGACGATTGTGCAGCTTATGAAGCCAAAGTAAAGAATCTTCTTCGCAGTCAGCACCTGCCATGGATCGATCACTGCTGAGGTTTCGAATGGTCTGGAAGCTTGCACTGCGTCACTGGACGCATAGTGGCGCAGCGTGATGTGGAACATGGGCGTGCCGGCCTCAACTTCAAGCTCCAGAGCGCTGACAACTCGTTGCAGAGGCTGGGAAATGCAAACGTATCGCAACAACGGATATGACTTACACTCGCGATCACAATCATCCAATCGTCAACTGTAAAGATTTTGCGAATGAAAACCCTAACATATATGCGAATTCCAAAGGTCGGGATGGTCAAGGAGAGGACGAAGCAAATTATGGTCAGCAGAAGCCATCGTTTGTCTTCATCGGAAGAGGTCGAATCCATGGCGGACTTGGGCGACGCGCGCTGGACTTAGAGCCTGAAAGCTCAGGGCGCTGAGGCCTTCTAGGACAGACGAGTACGATGATGGATTGTAGCAGAACTCATGACGATGTTGGGTAGGTGAAGGGATGAAGCTGGCAATTGAGCGTAGCAAGGCGCAAGAGCAGGGACAAGGTCGGCGAGACATCGCTTAGATTGCAAGAAATAGCCAGTCGAATAAGAGTTGTGGATGCTGCAGCCGGGTCACAAATCAAGTCCCCACAAGGGACCTACAGGAGACTCCAGATTGACGGAATCTTGGCTTTGGTCAAAGGCCGCTTCCTGTGTGGTCATTGACTGAAACGGGAACAAGGACCAGACGGGGCAACGCGGACATTCCGCCAAGGACGAGCCGCGCAAGAATGCAACAGAGTCGCATGCATTTGCTAGAGAAAGCTCGGCCAACCTCGAGCCAACGTCTGGGAGACGACCTGGGTTGGCATTGACGCAAGACGAGCTGACGGAGCCGCATGGATAGATTGTGAGCTGTCATTCGCCAATCATCAGTCGCATCGTGTAGCACAAAGCTCTTCCGCAAATGCGATATATGCCGTGTTACATTGCAAAGATGACGGCCAATCTGTGCTGTTTTGGGATCATGAGTATGGGCTCGAGACCGGGGAGGCTTATTGAACAATGAGTCGACTTGATGAGGCGAAGTTGTAGAGTCGTCGTCGAAGCCGTGTCTAGCCGCCGAAGACGACCTAGCACCGCTGTGGGACAGGGACTTTAAGTGACGCCAGCACCATTTTGACGACACCCGTTGAATCTATACCAACATTGTTCAACCTCTGCGTCTTCAACTCAGACACCAGCCACCGAGAAAAACAAGTCGCCGTCGGACGCAACCGAACCCAACAATCTAGGAAGACTCCACAATCAGTTAGGGCCATGTCTCATCTCATCTCCACGGCCAGTCCCATCGTGGGCGTGCAGCATCCGCGTACATCGCCAGTTGTCATTGGCTGCGGATCTTGAACATCCACCTCCCCGCCCCATTTCCCACACTGGCGGGCCGAAGCGAGGGATCCAGCTTCACTTTATCTCGAGTTGTGCTAAAAAGCACTGCCCAAGTACATGCTACGGGACAACTTTGACAGGTCACAGACTGTCCTTTGTCCGAACCGTGCATCTATCTTCGCAGCCCAATCTCAGTCGTCGCCACAAACGGTAGATCTAACATCTCGCGGGCACACATGGCTTGATGCTCTATTATCATGATGTTGACCATGGCGCCCAATGCTTTTTAAATCTGCACCATGTCTGTTTCGACCCTTTGCATATCAGTTTCCAAAGCAGCCCCCACGATCCTGCTGCCGTACCCACGATGCTGCAGTCGACATCCTCCCTTCCGACTAGTTTGCTGTGGCCTAGACACACCAACTTTTATTTTGCACGGAGCCATTTTCCCTTTGCAGCCGGTCGTTCCCACCCGCGGTCCAATGGTTGCTAGTAGTGTCGTCGCACACCTCACGCTGCAGTCTCCCGCGCTCACCTACCGGCCGGTGGATCCACGCTGCTGGGGTTGAGCTCAGTCATACGCTACATGCTGCTGCTACTACGGCGGTGGCGGCGCTCTTTGCACCTGCAGCATCGCCCTCGCAAGCACCGACTGCCATCCGATCGCTCGGGAATCACCACGCATCCCTCATGCGCGCTGTCCGAGATACGAAGACGGCGACGGCCGGTGATGGGGAGTTTGCAGCCATCTGACAAGTGCATTGGCGGTCGTGCGGGCTTGTTGAACGTAGCAGTGTTGTCGCACGCTGCCTGCACTGCCGAGGTTGATGGGCGAGTTGCCGACGCGAAGCGAGGCAATTCATGCGTCATGGTCCCAATGGAGGCCGAATTCCCCAGCGACATGCGCTTGGGTTGACATCTTTTCCGATGCTTGGCTATGTTAACAGCTGAAAAGAGGATTTTTGTTTTTCGCATGCGTTGCAACTCCATCAGGCATTGCCAAGGAGGGTTCCTTGAGTCAGTGTGGACCCACAGTGTGGTGGGAGAAGACTTGAAACAGATTTATCAGTTGCCGCTGTAAGTTGACCTGGCTTAGCCCCTGGTTGACCAACTGATTGTGTAGCCCAAAATTCAAACCATTTAGTCAAATGCGAAGATTTGTGCACCTCGAAGGCTCAAATATTAGGCGCGGCCAGAAAAGCAGATTCGAGTCCAGGGAGCAACCTCCACACTTGCTCCAGTATCCATCAAAAGACCAACATTTCCGGATGGATTACGCAAGAACGGCCCCGCAGATCCTCCATCATCCACAGGAAAGCCCTCGGTCCACCCCATCATCCATTGTCGATCCTCCCGACTTCCGATGTACGACCTCCCGAGACGACAGCCCCTCAATGATTGAGGAGTGCAGGATGGATGCCTGGGACTCCGTCTTCCCGATGCCCTTTTGAATTTTGTTGGGCTGTGAGGGAGTTCCATGATGGATTGATTCGAGCGATCGGCAACGTCCTCCTTCCCCCCCCGGCAGCCCCAGGCAGGTGAAACCCGTCGCTCCGCAAGTCGGGCTGGGCAGAACATCAGATGCATGGACAGATTGACTCTCGGCGAGGGGGGCGAGCGCCACGTTCCAATAGACAATCGCTTCAGTACTTGCCGACAGACAGCCTGCGCAAATGACATGAGGCCGTCGACGCAGCATTTGATACGCACGTCGCCAAGTCTACAGGGCACATTGGGGGAAGTGGGTGAGGAGGGCTCCAGCCAGGAACGCTGACGCTTGACCAAAGTCAGGGATTTCTCAGGGGTTGCATTTGATCAGTTGCTCGCAAGGGCGACACATGACGGCCGCTATACTGTGGCAGGGTAGAGCGGCAAATACGTGACAGCGACTCGTCAAGCTTTGCAATCGAAAATTCTGGATACTACATTTATTTGCTCGCGCAGGCTGATTGACAGTCACCGCGACAAGCAGCATGCCTGGTAGGATGAACGACGTCACGCTCGGTATGATGGAGGCCTATGGCTTGCCTTCAGACTACATATCATACACTTTGAAGACGACCCAAGGTAGACAGGAAGCATGGCAAGAAAAGGAAATTCTGAGTCTATTGACAAGTGCAGGGACTCAATCTTACTTACTGCCGCCATAAAGGTGACCTGGCGCACAGTACATAGGTATCTACACCAAGAGACTGCTCCCAGATTTAGGGAGCCCTAGCACTCGTCGAACATCTCGCGACCTCGACACTCTTGTCAACGTCTCACCTCCATGCCGATACGTGTACTTGATCAACGTCAAAGATCTGACTCCAAAAGTCCGCCAGAACCTCCTCACCTCTACAATACACACCGCGGCGCCATCAACAACTCGGGCGCGCCGTCACCAGCCGTATGTGTGGCGGAAGAAAGAATACACAAGTGCACAACATCGCGCCAACTTCCTTACCAAGTGGCAGGAACACTTCAGGCCACGGGCCGCCGCATCTAGCCAGCTGGCTTCCTATCGCGGCCCATCGCTCCTCTCTACCCCGTCCACTATGAGACGTCATGCGCTGGCAACCAGCACGCCACTGGTGTTGCGCCTCGACATTTTAGTTTTTGTCCCGATTCGAACAAAATTCGGCGACCAAGGGTACGTGGTGTACGTGGCGAGGCTGTGGGATATACGGGACGGCGCTCGCTTTCGATGGTGAAGAGACATGTCAAAAGGCAGTGGAGATGATGGGCATGAAGAGTATGACGAGGAGGACCAAGCGTCGTGGCATTTGGAGGAGATGAAATTAAAGCTCGCCTGCTGAGAGAAAGAAATATCGACACTGAATTTCCCTCGCAAGACGGAGGGGTATCGCGAAACACCAGGGCTCCCAACTAATGGTACAACTCCATGATCTCGGTGTGAGTTGAGATAGATGCACGTCCCAAAAACGCAAGACTCCGCTTACCAAACAGTGTTGAGCCGTGGATGATGACTTTAAACGCCAACCGACAAATGATGACGACGATTGCAGCTCTTCAAAGACATTTCTTGCTCCTAGACCTTTTCCGTCAACCAGATTGCAGCGCGACAGCCGCCCCTGATAACGTTGGTCAGAAGCTCATACGGGCGGGCCTCTTTGGCGTCGTTCTCCACCGCATGATCCAAATGCTCCAGCTCCTCATCTCTGATGCGCCTCAGGCTCTGGAGCAGCTCTTTCAGCTCGGGCCCCAAGTTTTCGCCCTTGGCCTGGAGCTGCTTCTCCCACTCGAGCAGCTCCGCGACCTGCTCGTTGTAGTGTTGGCCAATCTCCGTCTCAACGGCCTCTGTGCACGCCATGGCTGCCTCGCGCCCCAGGATGCCCGTGCCCCACCCCAGCACTGTAGATGCGACTGTCCAAGCGGGATACATGAGGGTCGGCCGGATGCGGTGCTTGGCAAGCAGGTGGTTGAAGGTCTCAAAGTGGCCCTTTTCTTGGTCGAGCATGTGCTTCATGAGCGGGCGCAGGTGCGGATGCGAGCGCACGATTGGCGGCGTTTGGGAGAGGTATATGAGAACGGCGGCGAGCTCGCCTGCTTGGTTGACACGAAGCTGAGAGGGTGATTGTTAGCAGTGGCATACGTGCAGGGATGATTCTGGAACGTAGGTACTCACGGCGCCGTCGAGAAACGCCTTTTGACTGGCGCTGAGTGGTGTTCTGTGTTCGCCAGGCACTTGGTATTCGGAGACTGTGTCGTGGTTCATTTGCGGTGCTGCTGCCGCCGAGGCATGTCTCTTTGTTGCGGCGCATCGTACAACTGCTGGAGCAGAGGCGAATTCTGATGCAATGGAAATATGCTGCGGCCGCAGGGAGCGAGCAGCTGTTCTGCAGGATAAGGAAAGCATTGAGGAAAATCTATGGTGCAGTGGTGAGACAAAAGGGATGTTGAAATGATAAACAGTTCTGCAGCTTTTGGAGTATCTGGCCTGGTAAGTGGTGAGGTCACAGGGAGGTTAAGCAGCACGCTAAGGAAGACTTTGGTCCGAAATCGTCGGGGATCGACGGCGCGCGGGCTGCCGCACAGACCCTGCCAGGGACGCGCCGAATCACGTCACACGTGATCTGCCGACCTTGAGCCGTGCCTCTTCCGAAGTTTTTCCCAAGTCGCATAGCCAGCCAGCCAGCTCGACCTGAGAGGTCCAAGTCGACCTGAACTCTTCACCCTCACTCGCGCCATTGCTACTCGCGAGACTGCTCACCTTTCCTTCCAGCTCAAGCCTCACGACTGTTTTTCTCCACCACTTTGAATCCGACTCCCCCAGATCTTGACGCGTGGGTATAACACCTCGACACGCCGCTAGCAGCCCCTCAGCTCCAGTTCTCCTGAACACAAGGCCACGTTCAGGGAATTTACCTCTCCCTCTTGGGCGTCTACGAAATCGAACGCTTCTCGCTCATCCCCACCTGCCGTTTCCGACTGCCAGTGTTTCCACAGCCACCATGTCCGATGACGGTCTTGACCTCGATGATGAGCTCCTCGCCCTCGCTGGCGAGGACGCCGGCGACGAGGACCAAGGCGAAACCCTTCAGACCCGTCAGAGCCGCTCGATGTCTCCGCGTTCTTCACCTCAGCCATCCGACCGCCACAGCTCGCCAGAAGCGTCTTCTCCACGTCGCAAGACGAAACCGCGCAAGACCGGGGGCCGCCGTAGAAAGGACGACAGCGAGGAAGAGGGCGAAGCGTGAGTATCTTACTCAAGAACTCGTTTCAGGCGCCAAGACTGACGTTCCAAAGATCTGACGGGGCTTCCTCGCAAGACTCGCTCGGTTCTGGCGCCATGGACGAGTCCGACTCTGATGCTGGCGCCGACTCTGGCCCGGATGACAGCAATCCGTACCCGGTCGAGGGCAAGTTCACGTCTTACGAGGATAAGACGAGGATCATGGCACTGCCCGAGCTTGAGAGGGAGTCCATCATGGCCGAGCGTGCAGCGGAGCAGGAGCGACGCGCTCAAGATATGAATCTGAAGCGTCTCATGGTTGCTCGCCAGGCAAAAGAGGCAAAAGAGGACAAGAAGCGAAAGGCTGGAACAGCGGACCTTGACGACGACGACCAACGCAAGAGCAGCAGGCAGAGGATCCGGGGAGGAGACGAAAAGCTGGCAGCGTATAAGAAACAGCGGGAGCAGACGTTTGAGCAAAGGAATCGCCGCAACCGCTCTCGCCGTTCTCCTTCTGCCGAAAGCGAGCGTCGCCAATCCGACCTGGACGCAGAAGGCGACAGTGATGTTGAGTGGGATGAGCGCCGCAAGTCTCCTGCGCGCGATGAGCCTCCTGCCGAGTTGAGGGACTTCGAGCGCGTCCGCGTGGGCAGGAGCAACTTTGCCAAGGTCTGCTTCTACCCGGGCTTCGGCCAACATCTTATCGGCTGCTTTTGCCGGGTGCACATTGGTTTGAACAAGTCGACGGGCGAGAGCACCTACCGCATGTGTCAGATCAAGGACTTTGTTGAAGGCTCCCCCTACACGATGCAAGGCTCCAACGGCAAGCCCGTCAAGACTGACCAGCACGTTCTGGTCACATTCGGCAAGGCGGAGAAGGAGTGGCCATTTATCATGTGCTCAGACTCGAAGTTCACAGAGGTACGTCAATCCCAAAAACTACGCGAAGCTGGTGTTGACTATTTTTCCCAGCCTGAGTTTGAAAAGTACCAGAGGACGTGCGAGACAGACGGCGTCAAAGTCCCCACAAGATCAAAGCTCAACAAATACCTCAACGGCATCCACAGCCTACTCGAACGGCGCTGGACTGACCAAGAGATTGCCGAGAAGCTGCGGCGGCAAAGCAAGTACGCCAGCGAAATCGCCGCCACAACACCGCGCGCGCCTGTCATCCCCACACGCGAACTCAAACTCCAAGCGCTCAACAAGAGTATCCGCAAGGCTAATCGTGAAGAAGTGCGCAACGCGCTCACGCTCAAGGCGGTGGAGAAGGCAGCTGCGGCCGAAAAGGCGCGCCTGGCGCGGCTCGAAGAAGAACAGGCCCGCCAAGTTACCGGCGACCCGCTGTTTGACGGCAGCGACGTCAGCAGGACTGGCACCCCATCGCAGCAGCCTAAGAAAGAGAAAAAGGAGCGCAAGGGCATTCCGACGTTTACCAAGAAGGCTATGGATGACGAGATGATTGGGAGCATGGATCTGGGCATTGATATTGAGATTTGAGCGGCAGAGGTTGTAATTGCGGGGTTGAGCGTGGGTTGAAAAATTTGGACTGCAAGAGTAGAGTCCGACTGGCTGGGCAAAGGAGCGAGAGCCAGTCATTGATTGAAGCGTACAGGCAGATGCGGAATTTGCTGGATGCATGTTTGTGTTGGCAGGCTTGCATGAGCAAAGAGCAAAAAAAGGATTTGCGTCTTCTCACTGCAAGTGCCAGGGAGTGCGCCGGCGCAGGCATGATTCGCTTCTTCTTACCAACCACGTCCATGATAGACTGACGGCCAGTAGAAAAGAGGGAAGCCGTGCAGTAGAGTGTCCATTCACGGTAGCACCATGTAATCGACTACCGATTTGATTTGGCGCTTGCCTTCGGAGCCTCTCAACCAAGAGTGATGCTATGCATGCTTCTACATGAGTCCCGCTGTCACTTTTGCCTTGACAAGTTGATGATAATGGTGATACTATGAGATCCCTGCCTTAACAAGTTGTTGTCGAGCACATGCCTCTTGTTCGACGAACGATACACCATCATCCACCTTCGTCCCCCATCGCGGTGCAGCGCATCGCATCGCCCGCCGGCTACAACAGCGGACAAATCAGAACAAATCGGAGTATATTGACGTAAATAGAGTGATTGATGCAGCGAGCATGTGGGCCCATGTTTGACATTCATTTGAGAGGGGGTGATGTGTGCTTTTTATGGTGCCGTAGGTTTTGCTTTTTCGATGGGTGGTTGGATATGACAGGGTGCAGGAGTGTGTGTAGCCTACGTCCCATGCGAAAGCTGCAATCAGACACGTGTAGTAAGCAGACGTCTTAGGACATTCGGTTGAAGTCCGACATATTTCTGCGTACTCAAAAGAACTGCTTTTTCAATTTTGTGTGTAGGTGGTGTGGAAGTAACAGATTCCGTGCGCACTCGTAGCGTAGTCACCGCGAGTGAAATAAACTGGCCCAAAACCAAGTTCGCAAGGCCTGACGTCAAACCGAAACAATAATTGCATTGCCGCGCAACCCCACAACGACGCAGGGCAAAGTCTTACAGCCCGACCGACCGGCGGAGACGGATAACGACGGTTCGACAGAGGAGCGAGTCGGTCTACAAGCCCTTTCTTTGGCATTTGTCCGCATCGCCCGCCAGCTGGTGATACCAGCGCCAGTCTTTCAATTTGCTGTTCTTCTTATCATGCGAGGTCTACGCTGCATTTATCTTCTCTGTTTACTCTTTTGGTCTTTTTAGTCACCCTCACGCGCGGATGTCGGCAAATGGGGCCGCGGCTTGCGGCTCGCAGCAAATGCTTGAAGCCACTTCGGGGG
>JAIFKG010004481.1:0-12139 GCA_020351975.1 Phyllosticta ampelicida
CTCTGCGTTGGCCAGGACAAGTCCTGTTTCCAGCCGACACCACGTGGAGGTGCAGAGTCCGATTTCGTCGACCCGTGCGAGGTACTTGTACCTCAGGGATGACAAGGTGGCCTCAAGATCTTCCCTGGCCGACGTCGGCGCTCCCGCGCCTCATCAGCCCTACTTTGCAAGAAGGGGCGTGCCTGCCCTGAGTCCCTGTAAAGGGCCTGTGGCTCTGTAACACTTTTGTTTTAGTATACTCGATATAATGCCCCCATTTGAGTTTAGGGTCGAGGAGGACTCCTGAAACGCGCACGCTGGCGTCGCGTTTGGTGACGTTACTGCAATGAAGTCGACCTTGCGACGCCTAGAGAAGCGGATGATGCTGTACTTGTGGGGGGCAACGATAGCTCCATGTGATCTGGCCCAATCTGGCAGATTTAGTGCGCGGCTTCAAGTTTGGTACAGTATTCTTGAGCGTTTTGACGAGTTACAATAAGGTTGGTATCGTCAAAAAATCCAAGTGCATCGATGCCAGCTTGTTCGAGCTCAGTGAACAGTGGTCCTGCAAAGAATAGGAAAAGAATTGGAGAGAGAAGATCCTTGTGGAGTACCAGTGGAGTTGGAGATTTCGGGAGAAGAGTAGCCGTTAAAGGTAAGGGAGGTGGTTCTGTTGGTAAGGAAGGATCTAATGAACTGTAGGACCCAGTCGGGGAAGGATGCGTTACGGAGATTGTGGAGGAGGCAGGGGTAGGAAACAGAGTCAAATGCCCTAGAGATATCAAGGCTCAGCATAGACACAGTTTTTGCAAGCTTGTGGGTCCAGGCTGCCTGCAGCTGCTCCGCAAGGAGTTTTAGGGCAGATGTGGTGGAGCGACTAGGGCGGGCTCCCATCTGGGTGGCTGGGAGTAATCCATGCTCTTTTGCAGCTGTAGACATGCTTTTCGCGACTATTAGTTCAAGGATGTTTCCCACAGTGTTGAGAAAGGCAATCGGGCGGTATGTTTTAGGAACTGCATATGATGATTTCGTTCTTTGCGAAGGACGACTGTGACAGAGGACTTGAATGGTGTTGGGAGGTAGCCTCAGGTTGGAGGCACTTGTCACGGTCTTGCTCATGTAGGATGCAAAAGAACTCGTCAATGAGATACCATTAACATTCGCTGAAGAAGAAAAGAAAGAGAGCGACCTGGGAGGGGCTTCCTCTTTGTACAATACAGTCATGTCCCAGATCACTCACTTCCCATCCTACGCTAAGCCTGGCGTAGGCATGTCCATTCAACGCTAGTCATAATCGGTCAGCCTCTCAGGCGTAACCATCACACTGGGGATAAAGGAAGGGTCGATGCAGAAATACACCCAGTGAGCGCAGAAAGTCCCGGATACAGACATCTGCGCGTCCTCCGACGGGTCATCAGAGGGTCACGACCGCTCCGCTTGAGGATTGTCCTTAAGCGAGGTGGACAAATCTTCCGGACTAGCCACGGAGCCCTCCACGTGTTACGGTCTGCAACTGGCACAGGCCTCAGGCGTGCCCTTCGGCCTTGCTTCTGTTCTAGGAGGACGATTACGACTTCACCAAATGAGATCGTCCCTCCAGCTCGGGCCGAGCCAGCTACCACTGACTGGCCCCCTTTAGTATCCCTCATGTATATAGGCCTGGCTAGCTCTCCGAATTAGCCCGGCAAGTTTAGCTTCACTGTTCTGAATGGAGTCATTCTGCGAGTCTTCGCCGTGATCTCTTGACATGTTGCATACCCATTATTGGTCGGAGTTGTGACACGCTCCGTTTTGGTAGGTTCCTAGTCTTGTGGAGACTGACAACCCCTTATCATATTCCCAAGCTCAATTTAACGAGGTAGATGTAATACGGGTATGTAAATTCTACATTTTGAGCAGCGTAGTCTTAGATAATGCGCAGTAGAAGCTTGGGCGCAGCAGTGTTTGCTTTAACATTATAAAGCTCTTTTGGTAAAGGGTATAGGATGCAGCAGCATTTCGACTCCTATATTGAGTCCTTGTACACCATGTTCTGGAACTGCCTGGGGGCTTAGGGATATATGCTGTGGGCGTGTATCATCCTGGCTAGTACTCCTGAGAAATGTACACCTTGGGTGCGATAACTTCAGTGTGAAGCCGCTTGCTGCAGCTTGAAAAAGCCCATCAGTTCGTTGAATTAGCGTTCGGGACTGTCTAAACTATAACCGGAATTTGGGCCTGGTGTTCCTGAAGGCTGATGTCCTGGGATGTGACTACGGCGCATAGCCGCTTTCTGTAGCTGCTCCAAGCCCACCACGGTTCTAGCTTGGCTGCTAGGACTGTCTAAACCGTGGCGGAAATTGGGGTCTTGTATAGCTGAGATCTGACGTCCCGCTGGGAGCCACCAGCCGTCGCTCCGAGTTCAGCACCCTGGCTTGGCCGTCGAGACTGCGTGTCGGATGGGCGTTGTGAAAGAGGACGATGAGCGGCAGCTGGCACATTGTTGGACGTTGTTGGCGTCAACATGCGGCCTAATATGTTGGTGACAGGTGACCTTGGAGCTGTATCGAGCCTTCGTCCCCTAATTGACACCTTGAGGCTGGCATACTCCCGCGTCTGATCTGCATTTGTCTACACAGATTCAATAATCTCACTCTGTTGGCTGACCGTATATAGTCCCTCTTCTTCTGGCTAATGGTGACCAGTGCAGTTATATTGTTCGAGTGGCACCCGCTGGTTAATGGTCCTCACAGATGGAACGAACATGTCGCCCCACGTCGGAGTCGTCGTTGCTGTCGTCTTCCAAATTGCTTTAGGCTGCCTTGCCACGTACCCTCATGAAGCCGAATCGATCCTTGTGGAGCTCATACTGCTTAATGAGGTCCATCAGGTAATCCGAGTAGGTGCCGCTAAGGATGGTTCGATTCTCTATCAGACGCTTTGACTTTATCGAATGCCTCTTGACAGTCCAGTCCTCAATATAGTGAGAGTCCTTGATGTTGCGTACTTGGTGACCGGTGTGCTTTCTTTCCATCCTATCCAGGATTTTAAATTGTTGTATTGTTGCGCAACCTGCTGTGAAGCGCTTTGGAGGGATAGCCCCTTAATGTGTCCGATAGTCGCTTATGCATCACCATATCATATAACAAAGATGCGGATAATCTGCTATTGACGTCGCTACTCTGAGTTGCCGGCAGACGGAGCATAGCCACCACGGGACTCCGACGGTGGTACGGACCTCCGAATGCGCATCAGGAACAGAGGGAAAGCACGAGGCATGGCGGTTCCGTCGCCCTCAAGGGCAGCGGACCTATACGCAAACAAGGAAGCAAAGGAATCCTGTTCTTCTTGGTTCTATGCCTTGGTTCGACAGGATCTTGGTGACGCTGATATTTTTGGTAGATTCGTTGCCTGCTTATGCTCTAAGCGCTGGCGCCACGGGGATCTGGAGTATTTGACTTTGTGCGCCACTTCCCAACTGACAGTTTGCGAAACATTGATGTCGAGGATCAAACTCTGTCAGCGAGGTGATGATGTGGCTGGCCGGTCAGCACTTTGTTCTTGGGGTACTTGATGGCGTGAATAGCTGACACCGCCGCCGCCGCGCCTCCTTTCTTTTTGGCCGCTTTTGGAGAGAAACAGAAAAGGAAAGGCGAAGGAAACAAGGCGAAGCGGCTGTGGCGCGAGATGAGGCGGAAGAGGCAGGCGGCTGTGTTGCACGCGGCGACTGTGGACCGCCGTAGCACGCAAGGGCTCCGTTTACGCGTCGCGTGGTCGGGATCTTGGTTTTTTGCTCCAACAGGCTGCTGTTCCTGCTTCCATGCCGTTTTTCTGCCGTTGCATACAACATCGACTATCAAGGAAGTACTGCAGACGGGACAGCACAGCCCGCCTGCCGAGATTAACACCCGTCTGCAAGCGGCAGGCGGCAGCGTTCGTTTGGCTTGCGCGGCTCCATTCGCAGCAAAAAACGGAGAATCGTAGGTGCGTAATCATGGCCTCGCAAATTGGCACTGGCACGAACTTCGGCTGCGCATCACGCTTGTTTTGAGCTCCGAGGCGAGGGAGTAAACAAACGGATGGCTGCATCGGCGGATATGGGCCTCGGGGCAAAGCAACGACTCGCTTGTGGGCGCAGCAGTAAGGGACCGACTATTGATTGAATGAAGAAGAGGCATTAGAAAGCAAGATTATCCTGCCCGTAATTATAAGATTTCGATGCAGGCGCATGTGATGACGTCGAAAAGAAGATAGCAACAAACAAAAGGATTTGGAAAATGACTGCTGGGTATTGCATTCGGCCAGAGTATCCCGAATTGATGAACATGTCCCGACCAAACGCCAGCAGGGAGCGAGAAAGAGTTGAGGTTGGGAGGACTTGACCCTGATGCCGATGCTTCTGTTCCAGGAATTGCAATTGCTCGAGCGGTGTGCCCGGGGAGTTCATGCGCAGCGTGCAGCGCGTAGGCCACACCAAACAGGATCTGAACGGGCAATCTCTTGAGCAAAGAATTCTAGAATGCCCGCGAGGAACCGGCCAAACTGATGTTTGTGATCGGTTGAGGCGATTCGTGTTCGGCGCTTGGAGAACAGTTGGCTAGGGCGTTGATCGTTGACCGGTGCTCCACTGCCTGCCACGTCTCCAGGCCGGCTACAGGGGCAGAAATGGGTGGAAGAAATTGACCCGACGGAATGGAAAAAGAAAAACGGTCAGTGTGCTTTGCTGCAAGTCATAATGTTGTGTCTTGTTGCTCCACTCGCGTTGGTCGGCCCGACGACAGTACGGAACCCATGCACCGCCTCTGCTGCCCCTGCATGCCTCTGCATGTACGAGGTTGAGGAGCATGAGGCCAGCCCTTTTTTGACCCTGCGAATCCTCAGTTTGAAAATTTCGAGTCATTGTAAGACTTGCGGGAGCAAACTTGATTCATTTATGCAAAAACTGGAATTTGGTTACCAGATTCACGGCTCTTCTTCACACAGGGATGACCTCTGAATATGAAATTATATACCAAAGCGGTTAATTCGATTTACATAATCTTCGATGGTCTAGTGGTGATGATTTCCGCTTGTCATAGAACACTGCACAAGCGCGGGAGACCGGGGTTCGATTCCCCGTCGGAGAGGAGACCGTCTCGAGCCCCAGGCTTGAACATCTTTTGCCTCTTAGAAGCTTTAAAGATCATCTGCGACTTTTTAGAGTTGCGGCGGTCAGTTGGCAAAAACCCCGCCAAAGACTGTTCTTTTTGGCGACAGGCCATTAGGTTTTGTTCGCGCGAATCCAAAGGATAGATTTGGAACGGTAGGGTCATGCTTCTAGCCCTAGTTAGGGGAAACAATCAAAGTGCTGGGGGTGGATTATGGTGGGCTGTGCGTAGTAGGTAGGGCTGGGGTTGCTTCGTCAGGGCTCCCCAACACCATGCCACTGTTCTTCCCCTACTGACGACATGAATGGTAACGTCTGGTACGGGACAACTCGCCTTACATAGCTTCAATTTCTCTCCTCGTTTCTATAGGTGTACTGTGCTTTTCATCAACGTGTCATTGGATCTTAGTGATGACCTCACACTTTCGTCGACACATTGCTTCGAATGATCATAGAGTATGAACACGCATCTTATTACGTCACTGCTCCGTACGCTCGTGGTAGAAACGTTGAAGGACCACCATGTGATGTTTACGCATGACGACTTGCACCCCAAAAACACTGTTGTAAACTACTCCAGGAGGATAGAGGACGGCAATCAACCTGTCGACGTCAAGATCATTGTTTGGAGATTTTCGGGATGGTGTCCGGATTACTGGGAGGTTTGCAACGCGACGATTGAACACGCGACGATTGAACGAGTGGCTGGAGATGGTGTAGTGTATCTTGTCTATTCCAACCGAGGAATATTTGGTAATGCAGGTGGTGAGGGGAATTTTCTTTTACTGACTCTGAGTGTAGATGGAGCTACCGGGTGGATGTTTTCGGGCTGACAGCTGGAAAGATGCATTGCAGTAGCTGTCAGCACAGTGAGTGCTAAACATGCCTTTCCTAAAGTCAGCAAATACAAATCAGCATCCCTGTCGTCAACACTTGGCAGCACTGGCAGCCGTCTTTGCCAGCGCCACAACCACACAAAGCAAAAGGCGACAAATCAAAGCGTTGACAACATGTGGCCCCACAAGCCCGAAATCGACGGGGAAGAGATCAGCGCATGAGTTGGGGGCCCAACCATTGCCCTGCTACTCCCGTCCGTGTCAAGTTCAGCAAAGACAGGAGCTCCTACCTGCGGTTTTCCGTATTCTGGAGAGTGGGCAGGGAGATCTGTACGACTGTTCCGTATTGAGAAGGATCCGAATCCGAATGCTCCACAGGTGAGAACCTTCGGAGAAGGAGAGCGAGGGTGCAGCGCAGGTGCTGGCAGAGGCGCAAAATAGCACGCGCACGTCACATGAGGGGCTGCAGATCTCAACTTGGTGTTGTTCGTGGTGGTGGAGAAGGGAGACGAAATGGGAGGATTCTTGGCCCGGACGATTTCTGCGTAATCATTTCACACACGAGGGGGAATGAAGGTGGAATCGATAGCCTGAAGAAGACTTCGATGCCATGGTCGCTGATCAGGTCAATGAAGAACGGGATGAATGGTGGCCAAGTCGGAGCCTGGTCCGCTTTGTTCTTTGCTGAACGTGATGATGCTGATGATGTCGAGTAAGCATGCTGATATTGACTGTCGGATCAGGTTTGGACAGGATGGGAATTGGATTAACAGACAGTGCTCCCTGGCTTCGGGAGAGCGGTAGCCCACGCGCCGCCGACTCGTTGCTTTGGCGGACGCCAGGATCGCATAGCAGCAGCAGCAGCACGCCGTCCCAACCCCTGCGTTTGCGGCTCTGCGGTGCCTGAACTGAATCAGGAAAGACGTGGAGAGTGATCGGATGAGAGAGACAGAAAGAGGGAACGTGGTGGTAATGACGGTTCTCGGTGCTGGAGTTGTACCGTTTAGACTCACGGCGGCGTCGATTGTGTATTCGGTCGGCCGTGGTCGGTGTCAGCGCAGTGAGCAACAAGACTGGTCGGTCCATTTGACAGAGTTTGGAGGGACCGAGTCCCCCGTCGGCAGCGGCTTGTCCGTGGCCCGTCTCCGTCCCCAATGCATTGCATTATTGAGGGTCAGCCGCGGGCCGGGGCCAGCTCGAAATAGCGCTGCCTGGAGCGACGTCGTCACACGGACGACGACGGCGGACGAGCAGCGATCCGGCGCCGTGCAGTGCTTCGAGACGATAATGCGGGGATGCAACGGATGGACGGACGAAATTAGCGAGTGCAAGCCCTCGGCCTAAAGCAGTTTCGCTCGCGTGTCTCCAGTGCCATTGGCTTGGAGACAAAGCAATTCAGGAACGCAGGAGTCGCTGCATGTGCGTGCCCAGCTGGTCGGGCTGTGTTATTCAGCTGAGCCCTGGATGCTGCCTTGGGACACATGCCGCGAGGCCTCACCGTAGCTACCAGGCACGAGAACAGGAGTGTTGCAGTGCATACACAACATGGCCCCTCATGAGCCATCAGAGGTCATGCAGGCCTTCTCGGACAAGCCGACGACGAGCTACTTGGAAGTGTCATGTCAATCTCGATCAACCAAGCAGAGTTTGCGCGTGGGCGATTCCTGATGCGGAGCTTTTGTCATCATTGCCCAGCCCTACGCGCCGACCGTCTGGGCATGTAGCCCACACACGCACAAACGTGCCAATCAAACAAGACAGTCGATGACGCATCTTGGACATAACTAATCGCCGTACACTTTGTCGCCGAGCGGTGCTGGGGCGGATGTGGCTGACGGGGATGAAAGACTTGAGCAAATGTACCGGCGGAAGCGTATACGAATGCGAGAGGACGAAACGAGACGGCGGAGGAGGACAAAAAGCTAGACCGGTCGACTGGGTCAAGCTAGAGAGACGGCATGATGTAGAGACAAGAGTATAATATTTGCAGGGCAGATAGACGAAGGGCGAAGTGCCGTGCGGGACGTGAAGGCTGAGGCTGGCCTACCCGCTGGACCAGACTCGCGGTCGCGCAGTAGCCAAACTCCGACGCCGAGAAATGGAGGCTCGTCGGCCGCCCGGCCGCGGATTGTCAGCATGGATTACACACAAGCCGCTTGCAGCAGTACTCGTTGATGAGTCAACGCTCGTTGGAAATGATGCCTTGGCAACATGCTGGCGGATGTGAAGTGAGCGAGGGTCATGACTGCCGCGATGCGGATATTCAGGTGCCATCGGAGGAGGGGGGGAAGCAGTGCAGCAGCAGCAACAGCAGCAGCAACAGCAGCAACAGCAGCAACAGCAGCAACAGCAGCAACAGCAGCAACATCAGCAACAGCAACAGCAACAGCAACCCTAACATAACAGCAGCAGCAGCCAGCCAGGCACCAGTGGCTGTAACGCGCAGCCCTTCAAGTTATGGTGGGGCAGGGCACGGCAGGGCACGGCAGGGCAGGGCAGCAAAGTCGCAGGATATCGACGGCCTGGGGGAGCCAACGACGCAGGCTGCGACTTGGCGCTCGGCGCTGTCTAACCGTCTCTCCGAGCGGGAGTCGACATAAGTCCAACAGCGGTGTGCAGGGGGGGCGCCATCGACGGGCTGTCCGACCGTCCTCCGTAAAGCCCGCCCCGTCCATCTCACCGGAACCACCGCCCACACCCAGCCAGCAGCCAGCAGCCAGCACCCAGCCAGAAACATAAGAACGAGCACGCCCGCGCTTTCGACCACACAGCCTCCATCATCACAACACCGCTTCTCCCAAGGACGCTAAAGACAAGCCCTCGCCTCGAGCAAACAACACACGAGACCCAACAGTATCCCAAACTCCAACTCCACGCAAACATCTCCGCGCCCCATCCCTGCCATCTCGCGGACTCACCGCCCTGCCGCCTGCTCACCGCCCGCGCCATCAGGTCCGCACTCGCCCAGTTGTCTTCGTCATTCAAGCATATATTGACTCACTTCCCAGGCCATCGACCCATACAAAGCTCCCACAATGCCTTCCAACCTTCGCCTACAGTCATACTTTGAGCCATTCACGGCCGAGTCCACTCGATCCATCCACCCTTCCATCGCCCCTCCAGCAAAGAAGCAGAAGATGAGCCTCTCGCAAACCTACTACATCGCCGCCTCTGCGCGGTCCAAGCTCACCCACGAGGCCCAAAAGAGCGATCACGACCTTCGCGTGCTCGTCGGCCACGCCAACCTCCTCGACTCCCTCATGCTCGACCTTGCCGATGCCGAGCGTGAGCAGGAAGCCTGGTTCAACAGGACGGTCAACAACGCCGCCCGCTCCCAGCAAAAGCACATCCAGTGGGTCGACACCATCGACGAGGAGGTCATGGAGGACTACGACGAAGATGCCTCCGACAGCGGATCCGACTCAGACTACGACGAAGACGCCGACGTCTTTGACATGATTCCTCCGCTCCGCGGCATTGCTCAGGCACCAGTCGTCGTCACCACCACCGAGGTCGACGATGAGGATGAGGAGGAAGAGTACATTGACGACGAGTTTGACGAGGCGCACGCTCTTACCCGCACTCTCTCGCAACAACACCCTCCCGAGTTGGTCCACGAGGAAGACAGCGACTCGGATGAGGAGCCTCCCACCACACCGCCTCAACCAGCTGCCCTCGAATACAGCCAAAAGGAGAGGCAAACCATCGCAAAAACGGCCTTTTATGATCGCAAAGACGCCGCCCTCATCAGTGACGATTACATTATACCTCAACAAAACGCTCCAATGATTGCAACATGTTAAGCCTGTCTGACTATCTACTTGCTTATTCGGACACGGGGCTTTCAGCCATCATCAGCGCGGCGTTACGGGGTACTCTTATTTTTCATTTGCTGATACCTATTTCCTTTTGTCATGAGACAAGCTTCGAGCATGGGCTGGATGCGTCCATGGATTGGGATTGAGGGTTCGAAACAAAGGACTGCGCGACGGGAAATTCCGCGCCGGTGTTTTTTGCTTGTTGTTTTCGTTGGCAGTTTGTATCGTCTAGCCTGCGGCGCTTCTCCCTCTGCCTTGTTTATTGGCAGAATGGTCGAGACCCCAGACGTGATGGAGTTCTCTCTCCCCCTCTACAATCCAAACCAATCAACTGGTTCGTCTTTCATTTGCCCGCTGCATTGCACTGCATTCATTCCTCGACTTGATGACTGTGACTGCCTGACGCCCTCCTGCATGCATGCACTTCACAAGGTGAGAGCGAAAGCGACTCATCTCATTCTTACCAAAGACGCCACGACGATTGCGCTCGACAACGCAAGCTGACCTGCTCCCGCTTGCCGTCACGCTTCACTTCGGTTGCCGTCCTTTCCCACCTGCCCACCTTAGTTACCTATCTACCTCACCCGCTTGCCCGCTGCCCACGCACACGGATGAGGCGCCTCCGCCAACAGAACAGCGGCATGTGAGAGCGTCTCCCTCGGCTCCCGTCCGCCAGCCATGCCAACCAGCCCCTCTTCGGTCTCTAATCCTCCCACCCCACGTCGCACACTTCGCACCCGACCCCGAGCAGCTCCGTTTTCCCCCACGCACACCGACGCCGGCAACCATTGCCGCCGATCGTATGGCCACCTGAACAAACGAGGCACGCGCTGCGCACCTCGGCGCGGCGCATCATCCCGTCTCCCGCCTTCTCCAAAGATCACTCAGTATCTCTGGCACCCCACGCCCATCTTTGATAGCGCTCGGTCGCGGTTGCCCGCGCCGGGTTTGGCAGCGACATTCGAAGATAGTCATGGTGCCTGGGCGGGGATGCCATGGCGATCTGGATGGTCAAACAGGTGGGTGGGTGGCTTGGTGGGTGGCTTGGTGCTTACTCTCGTCCAGCTGCGTGGTGAGGCGGTGCGCGCGAGGCGCAAGCATTGACGCGGACTATTGGGCGGCACAAGAATTCCGACACGTCCTGCTTTCGGGCGGGAAGAATCGAACAAGGGCCTATATCCAAGGCGCGTCTGTTTGCGCACGTAGAGCATGTTTCAGGCTGGACTGGGCTCCGTAGGCTGGCTGGACGTGCGCGACGTGCAAGCGGGTTGAGCTTGCTTCGTTGCGGCCGCCATGTTACACCTGACCGGGGGCAAGAGAGAGAGAGAGAGAGGAATGGAAGGGAGGAGAGAGGGCAACGGAAGAAGAAGAATCTCTGTCCCCCTGCCTTGCTGCGTCGTATCTGTCTACAACATCTTCGCTTGCGCTGCCTTGCCTGACTTTATCTCGTGCTGGCTCGAAGTCGTACAACCTACTTGCGAGGCGGCATCGCGTGCCCACGCGCAGCATCATCTTAAGACTCTGCCAAGGTGTTTACATTGCTAGAAACAGGCACAGGCACACATGTACCCGACCATGCGCCGCGTGTGCCTGAAGCACGAGGCTCCGTGCCATTTGTTCGAGACGATAGAGAAACGAGACGGCAGCCCATTCATTCCACATCTCCACTTCTCTCCCTCCCATGACCACTCCTCGAAAATTCTTCATCCCTCCCTCCCCTTGTCGCCCTGCATCGGTTTTGTCGGTGTCGGGCTATTGAGTACACGGGATTGCCAAATGAGGCAAACCCCCCCCCACCATGTCCTGCAGCTTGTTTCCAGGCACCGGAGGACGCCTGACGTTTGCCCTGTGACCCGCTGCTCGGCTCGCTTGTATCCGCTTATCCGCCGTCCGTCCGCTTTCGGAGCGGAGCTGATCTCAGACTTGCGTCGCGGCGACCGGGCAAGGCAATCAAGTCTTGAGATGCGGCGCGTTTGATGAGGCCTGATGGGTAGACGACTTGAGGCAGCAAGGCGTGTAACGCGTGTATAAATTATGACGCTGGAAACAAAAGAGAAAGAGAGAGAGAGGGAGCGGGAGCGAGTGGGCGGGGGACGCACGGCGCGGAGAGACATGCGATGCAGACTGCTGCGGTTGCGTCATCGAGGCGCTGAACATATGGACCTTGCTGGTCGTAGCTTCCGCTGGAGTCTGTTACCACGAGTTGATGAGACGGGATAGAGGAAGGTGTCGTTGACACCGTCTCCCTCCTTCCCTATCTTCTCCGCTGGTAGAACCCATCTGATCGGAAGCTTTGGTGGCATGCGATTCCTCCACCATTCATCATGACAATCGCCTTCCGCCCATCCGCTGCGCAGTCGGCATCGCAGCCGCCCGAGTCC